>JAQQBS010000004.1:6991336-7051941 GCA_030347275.1 Microctonus aethiopoides
TTTTTTTTTTGTCTAAATGTTACAAATTTCATAACATAATTTAATCTTCTGTTATATAATACTTTAGGTCATAAAAAAATATAAAGTTATCACTTACAATTTATTTGTTGAGTAGGTTGACTAATAATAAATATGAACAGATGGGTAAAACCAAATGAATTCGATGGAAACAAAGCACTATTGAAAGCTGGTAACTTTACTCGTTGGATACTCGATCACAAGTGAATTTATATATTTTTTTTTTCTTCTTACAATTTTATTATCAAAGTTTTACGTGCCAAATCGCTAAATATATATGTTGTGAATCATTATTACTCACACAAATACGCAATAGAATTTATCCACTGCTTCAGCTTTCGAGCACTATCTCTTAATTATTTGATAACACGATAAAAAAAAAATTACAACAAAGCAGCGTCTGACACACAAAGTATTTTTTTAATCATTCAACTATTCAATACATGAAATAAATTTATTCCATCAATAGTTTCTTTATTATGCGAATTTTTAATTATTTATTCAAGCTGGGTTGACAATTCGCGCATTGAAGAGTTGTATGATACTGCTAGTTTTTAGGACAATTGCGCTGATGAATGGTTTATCAATAATGAGTGTTGGTGGCATCATTGGCATTGATAATGCAACAATACCCAATCCTAGAATCAAAGAAAAGAATCTTAATTTTTATCATCATTATCATGTTTAATTCATCAAGTAAATGAAGGATGGATTATACAAATAATTAACACATGAAATTAATAAATTTAAATAATATTATTTATATAATCAACCTTGGATACATGAGATAAATTTATTTAATTAATAAATTGGCTGACAATGTTTGTTTTCTATAGAAATTATTGTGAAATCAGAGGATCGAAACGTACTTTGGAGAGAGCAATGCGGCTGATTTTATAATTAATAGTAAAAATAAACGGTAGATTAATAATAATTTTTAGAGACGCTGTTTAGATTATCATGCACAATTTAAATTGAATTTTCATGCTGGATTGATTATTCGTGCATTAAAAAGTTGAATTGTTTCACTAAATTTCACAACAATCGTACAGATAAATGGTTTATTAACGTTAAATTTAGGTGGCGGCATTGAAGGTGCTGCAAAATTGACAATACCAATTCCTGAAATCATAGAAATACATTCTCAAAAATTGACTGCACAATCAAAAATAATTATTAATATGCTTTTGAATTTATTTCGGGAATTGAATAGGATTTTCGATGTATAGGAAATTAAGATAAAAATTTTTAAATATAAATACTGTTATTTATATAAAGCTAATTTTTTTTTTTCACAAAATAAATTTTTCTAATTAATAATTTATTGAATATATTATGTTGTCAGATCATGCAGTTAATTATTGTCTGAATAATTTAATTTATCTACTCATTCTGGATCGGTAATTCGTGCATTAAATAGTTGTATTGTCCCATTAATTTTCACAACAATCGCACAAATAAATGGTTTATCAACGGCAAATGATGGCGGAAGTAACAAACGAATAAAACCGATTCCTGAAATCACAAATTTATGTGATATAAAAATTTCTCCAACTTATCGCCGAATATTTATACTTATTATAAATTCATTAATTCATAAAGTAATTGTTGGATTGATAACGCGAGCATTAAACAGCTGTACTGTCCCACTTATCTTTGCAACAATGGCACAAATAAAAGGTTTATCAACACGAAGTGATGGTGGTAAAGCATAAGCAATTATTTCCATGCCTGAAATCAAACAACGTTCTCAAATTTTTTGGGGGCAGTTGAATTAAAATTAGTTTTCCTTAACCTGCAGTATCGTTTACATTTAATATATTATTGCTGCTAGTTTTAAATGCGACATACAGAAAACATACAAAACAAAGCAAAGAATGAAAAGAAATTTAAAAAGCAATTTGAGTATAATATTTAATTCAGTTAATTAATATTTAAATTGTTGAAGTAGGATTGACAATGCGCGCATTGAAGATGGCCACTTTAATTTTCTTAATTACGATAGCGCAGACAAAAGGTTTGTCAACAATAATGTGATTAAGAAAAATAGGAGCAGAGGCCGGAACAATCTGCAAACCTAAAAAAGACCACAAACATTCTTCACGTGTTCACATTCACTCAATGATAAATAGTTAAATGAGTTAACCGGATTTGATAATAAATAATAGAGTTGACTTATTTTATTTTATCTACTCCATAAATTTACCTGTAACGGCAGCGGCTTCACTGCCCTCTTCATTTACTTCTATGAAGGCTTTTTGAATAACCTTACTAACTTTTAATGCGGCATCTTCATTAATTCCATGGAAATTAGCAGTATCTTCAAACATATCTTTGATATTTAGCTGTAAAAGTGTAACACAATACTCTTTAAAAATTTTATCCATACATTGAAAGCAAACGTTTTAATATGTTGTAGAATTGTTAATTAACCTTTTGAAGTGTTGATTTAAGATCGAATTCACTTTCAATCTTAAATTTAGGCATAGTTAATTCCACTTCCGTCTTTCGACCATTTGAAAGTTCAGTATAATTAATTTTATCATGATTTTCTTCTATTTTTGCGAGGCCATTAAATTCATCAGGAACAATGATGAACATACTAATATTTTCGTTCTATTAAAATAAAAAATATATTATTAAATTATAAATATAATTATTTTTTATATTATTTATATTATTTATATTTTAGTATTATTCTATAATTTACCTCGTATGGCAATTCAATATATTTGGCATTAAGATCATTAATCACACCCCAATTGTAATCTCCATTTCTGTACATCATGTCGACATTTTTAGTTGTTGTTTCACTGACGTGGAAGGGTAGAGGCCGCGTCAAATTGGGATTAAATTTTTTAGCCCACTTTCCTTTGAAGTATACAGCATTAGCCATAATCATCACTGCACTCTTAACATCATCTAGAAACCGTAAAAATTAATCATGACTTTACAAAAATTCCAACATTATTAATAATTTTTTTTTGTCCTTCACTCAAAATTATATTAACGAAAATTATTAATATTGTTTTAATTTACCAGGCTTTACAATATCTTTAATACGATCTTTTGTATTTGCCGCTGCCCAATTATTAATTGCCTCTGCAGATTGTTCAGCTTTTGAAAAATCTAAACTTTCAGATTCTGAACGAAAATATGTTTTTGTTGCTTCTTTAAATGTATCCTTCATTTCAAAGCCAGTTGTAGTAAAAATTTTATTTACCACAGCTAATTCAACACCCTGTATATCCTGTGAAATATTATTGGAATATTAATCCAAATAGTAAATTATTAATTAATAAATAACTTACATTAATCGTGTCAATGAGTGTTTGGCAGCCATTCTTCATAACAGTATCGTCTGTGGATAAATGTAAATTTTGCTGAAGCTCAGATTTTGTTTTACCTTCAGCACCACAAGTTGCCATAGATAATACCATACTAACACTAAATGGCGAGCAAATATAATTGCTTGATTTCTCCTTAGACACAACCTACAAATAATATAAAATATTAACATAAATTATAATTATCAATTTATTTTCATACTCACTTTATTAAATTCGATTCCAAAATTATTTATACTAGAAATATCGGCATTTAAAGCTGCTTCATTTTCTGATACTGCCATACTATTAATAGACAACGTCATAAACGTAATGACGCTGCTAAATAGTAAAATATCTAAAAATAATATTTTTTTTTTAAACTTTTTAAATTCACTTGAATATTGAAAAATTAATTTATTTGTATTACTTACGATAATTCATTTTTTTTTTTTTTATTATAAATATTCTCGACAATTATGTAAATATAATATGATCCGCACTGGTGTGGCTGCTAAACCAGAATGAAGTGAGGATAAAAGACGACAGAGTATTTATATGTATACATATGTATATTTATGTATATATATTTGTGTGTGTGGGTATTTATTTGAGTTGCGCCATTGACACGACTCAAATAATTGCGATTGATAGCGTCAATATTAAGTGTTAGAATAGCAGGAACATAACCCGCATATAGAGAAAAAAATATATTATGATTAAATAATATTTTTTTTTTATTTTATTCTTCTGTTTATCACATTAAAACTTGAGATTAATTTAGGTATGCTGTTATTTATTATAATATCATAGGAAGATTTTTGAATGGGTTATCAACTTGGTTCAATGTCATGTGGGTTTTGTGTATGAAACTCACCAAAATTATTATTTTTGCATCAACATAATTATTCACTATCTCTGAATAAATTATTAATTATCAGTATTTTAAATGATAAATATTTTTTATGGATTTCCCTGAATAGAACAATCTATTACACAATATATTTTCATCAATTTTAAAATACTGTTGAAGAAAATAAATAATAGGAAATTATTTGAGATGGAAAAAAAAATTTTTTTTTTAATAATTTTTTCAAAGTATTGAGGTATGTTTATTTATTTTTTTTTTTATATGTAGCATTTCGTGAGTTCTGTATCGACCTGAAATATAAGGTCGCCATTTTCCACAACTGCCAAGCATAACAACAACGCCCTCGTTGTTCAGTTAAAAAGCTCAAGCACTTCTTTACTCATTGCTGTCTATTTTTTTTTTTCGGTTTTTCCCAAATTTTATTTTATATTTTCTATCGGTGAATGTCAGTGTTTTGTTTAGTTTATATTTAGAAGAATGTGGTGTTGTAAAAGACTCGATTCATCCGATTGGCCAGTCACCACTATGTATAGAGGTAAAAAAAAAATAATAAAAAAAGTTCCATCCGATAAAATCAAATGTTTTTTTCTAGTCAATTTTATGTTTTTTTTTATCAGTTATCGCACATTAATAATAATTGACCATATGACCTTGAGACTGAGTTGATTGTTTGCACATAAAGTCGACAATGTTTATATACTTAACAATAATTTCATAAACAAATAATATTTATACGTAAATATATATAAATAAATTTAGCATTCATAATTAATGAATAATTATAAAATATTTTTCTTTATTTCTTTTTTTTAAATAGTTTTAATTGGAATGTTATTTTATTTAAATTTTGAAGATGGGTAAAAATAATATGTTAATAATATAAAATAAATATATTAGACATGATTTTATCTATAAAGAATTATGCATTCGTACAGTGGCTTCCGCAATTCACATTTTAAATTCTCTCCTGTTCGACCAATTAAAGTCGACGTATTCCGACACATCGACCGTAATTGGATATAGACATTGCGCCAGAAGTGACAAACTCAAGACTTGTTGTGACTAACAGACAACCCCCTTTCTTTTTGTACAGCCACTTTATTCCATTATGCATGTAAATATATAAGGGAATAAATTTTATATACCTACAAAAATATTTTTCCTTCGCTAGAGATGAATAAAAAAAAATTTTTTTTTTTCCATAAAACTTGCTCCATCATCCACTCAACTTATTACATCATATGATATATATGCACAAAACTCCAGAATCATCTCCAGAATATCCATATAAATAAAATAAAAATTACCAAGAAAAAGAAATAAATATATTTCCAGTTTTTATACTGAAAATAAATTCATGCAAATATAAAAATTAATTCTCAATGAATAACGGCATATCTATATGTATATCCGTTTGTGTCATGTCCTGAATGTATACACAACGACTTTGACGTCACGTTCAACATCTCGAGACGTCGTCGCGTGGGTCAAAATTATTTTTACCAACAATTAATTTTTTTTTTCTTTTTTTTCTTTCACGTCATTGACCTGTCAATAAATTATCAATATTATTTTTACTTTATAAATATATTTTCCATATCGGCTTTTTACTTGATCTATCAAAAATAATTTAATAATTTTATGTAAAAAATTATATTCACGATATGTAATATTAGATCAAGGGCCGTGACACTTTCTATCAAGATCAATATTCCACTCCACTGCTCACTGCGTTCTCATTCTCTCTATCAACACAAAAAATATAAAAGAAAGATAAATAAATAGAAATAACAACAACAACAACAATAATATTAATAATAATAATATAAATGATGAAAAAAAGTAAAATAAAAATAAATATCGTCGATTAAGTGATAACTCTATTAAATTTAATACACAAATAAATATTTATTATTATCTAATCTATTGGAATACCATATTTGGGATTTAATTGCTCAAGTACTTGCTTGTACTTTCTCCATAATTCGCGTAATCGTTTAAGAGAATGCGGCAATGTGAAACGGTTGATTAATCGATTGACCTCGTGGTTACGACTCGAGAGCTTTATTTAATGTTGTACTCCCTCGCCTACATCAATTTATCCCTCATTTTCTCTCTCATTTACTGTTGGCTCTTGTCGCAACAACAACGACAACGACAACAACCAGTTAGTTTTGTGTGTATAACTATCTGAGAATATAACGGTATTGCAATAATGGGTCAGCATGATGCTAGTTTAGACTGGAGTGCAGTATTTAGGTATCTCTCGTGTCATGAAATAGCCACTACTGTGTAATTTTGTATTTGCAATTATTTATTAATTATATTTAATTGCAATTATTTAGATTAGATAATTTATAAATGATTACATGAATAAAATGTCAACTGTTTAATAGTGGTTTTAATGTTTTATATATTTATTTATTTTGGTATGAATAAATTGTTGAATTTAATTTGTTTATAGATTGAGTTATTAGTTTATTTTTATTGAGATTAATTGGGTAAATTAATTGAGGGGAAAATATTTGATTTATTGTATTTATTAGTGTAGTTTTGTTTTTTTTTTTTTTTTTTTCTGTGAATTGTGTGGAGAATTTTGAAGATTCTAAATTTATAACTGCGAGTGGATCGATTTCTCCAATTCATTTGTGCAGTTGACTGTATTAAGCTGCTGCAAGCTCGGAAAGTGTATATATTATTGCAAAAATTATCATTCAGATTCGATAATATTGTTATTTATGTGAAGAAAAAATTTATTTGTGAATTTTTTTTTTTTTTTGGTTTTTAAATTATTATATATTTTTGTGTAGAAAGCTCGACTGTTGAAAATTCAGTTTTGTGTTGGTAAAATAGTTAGACTCAGTTTGTAAACTTATCAAACGTGAATTGCTAACAATCGGCAAGAAAGAAGTCTGCAAAAATATGATATAATAAAAAGAAATAAATAAATAAATTTATGTATGAAAATTTATTAATTATTTGTATTTTATTTATGTGTTGCAGGTGAGTCTTTCTTAAATTTATTGCACTAATCTGGGAAGGAGAAATAATAATTCGAGTTGCAATTGTACACAAAATGAGTGAGTTATCTTTATTTTAACTCTAGAGAATCAGAAAACCAATTAAAAAGAAAATAGAATAAAATATATAAGAATGCTTTTTTTTTTTATTAGACTAATTTCTGTATATAAATGTTAATTTCTCAGATGACCCGTGAAATTAACAGTTATTTAGGTCAATGTTGCGTGACAATATTACTTTTTAAAAGAGCACATGCATTCGCTTCTTCCATTGACACTTTTTTTTATTATATCAAACTGCTCTTGTAATTTTCATTTCAACAATTATTTTTTCTTTCATTCCAATATTTATTCTACTATTGTTTGAATTTTGTGGTCTATTCGATGAAGATATATCTGTTTGTAAGATGATGGAATTTACATGAACCGTTTGAAAAAGGTGTAATGAATAGATTTAAAAAAATTATATACTGATAGTTCCACGAAAGAATTTTTTTACGAGTCAAACTGGGCCATTATTGTGCTGTACAGTTGCATAACTATCCAATTGACATCGTTCAGTGTCGATTAGACGTTGTATGAACTGTTTCTTCTGGGAGTTCCGATATATCTCTCACGGTTATAATCATTGTCGAGGTAAAATAAAAAAAAAAATCAATGAACACCAAGCAATAAACCGCAAAGAAAAGTCCGTTCGATAGCTAAAATACCGTTAGAATTGTCTCTCTATTTTATCTACATCAACTCTTAAATTTTTTATTTTTATTTAAAAATTTTTTCAACTCCCCATTATAAATTTCTATGCTGCGCGCATCAATGCGTTATTTATTGCGCAGTGAAAATAATGGAGATAAAGTAAAAAAAATTAATTGGAAATTCTGATGGAGATGAGAGAAAATTATTTAAAATTACGAACGCATCAAAGACTTAAAAATAATTGAAAAATCCTTTTAATTTTAAATGCAATTGTTCAATAATACTGTGCCATCATGATACACTAAAAGCTCGTCTTCAATCCTCTCATAAACTTATTAAATTAACGATAATACAATTATTAAAATAATGAAGAAAATTATTTAGAAATTTTCAACTATTAAATATTTTTAAATATTAAATCTTTAAATTACGCATTTTAAAAGTAAACCACAATAACTTTGAGTATTTATAAGTAGCGCACTCGGTATGAAAATTGGTATAACAAAAATATAATAATAATAATAATAATAATAAATATTTGAAATGACGGAAAATATTTTTCGCTTGTAAAAAGTTTCTCTTCAACGTCATATTTTCAACTGCGTAAAATCTGAAATCTTATTCCCTCGCTCGCTCTCTGACTTTGCTTTAACGCTTGAGTAACGCGCGAGTGCAATTGAAATATTGTTATAATTCACTGCAAAAGAAGAAGAAAAAAAAACAATACAAAATAAATAAATGTCCGATGATTTCAAAGAAGTTTCCACACGCGCGCACGCGCTCATTGAAACAAATAAAATTTTATAAAAACTAATTCATATAATAATATTCCGGATATATAATTTTATTTATCACTGTGTATATATGACATTGCAATTATATTTATTCCGAGAGAAATTATACTAATTCAAAGTATATAAAACTGAGAGAATGTCTGGTTTGTTGATATATTCTTAATTTTTTTTTTTACGAGATAAAAGAAATAAAACTGATAAATAAAATGATAAAATTAAAACTAGAGATCTATAAATGCATCTGTTGAATTGCGCTTTTACTATTAAGATCGTACAATTGTACGTCCCAGTTGTAAAATCACAAGGCATGCGAGGTCCCTCGCTCTGTAAATCCACGTACATAAATTTATATACATACATATTTTGTGTGATCATCTACGTTCTGGGGGATCATCGAAGCGTGCAACAAATTGACCTACATTTTATCTTTATTTCCTCAGCATCGGATATAATCACTGCACAGTCAATATACTCATAACGTCAATTATGACACTATAAAAAAAGAAAAAATTATATATGAATATTAAAATAAAATAAATCAATGAAAATATTTCTTTTTATTTTTACATAAAATAGTAAATATATACGAGAACAGGTATTTATTGATATTGCATTGATTGTGTCTGATATGTTGTCTAATATGAATATTTTTTATTGACAAAAAAAAAAAAAGAAGAAAATAAAATTGCTGGGTAGAAAACATGAAATCGTGAGAATCCCACATTGACTACTCTCACTGTACTATCTAATGATAAATTCAATCACTATTCATTTTCCATAGTGATCAGTATCGATTGCCATTTGATTGCTCTGCAATTATCTGAGATACTTCATCGATGAGAAATTTAATGCTGAATAATAAAGATGAAAAAGAAAGAAAACAATTTTACTATTTATCTACAAAAGTATTTTTATTTTATTTTTTTAAATATTTATTTCAATCAGATAATATTCAACGGAATTCTTTATTTTGTTAATGATATTTAATTCGGATAGATTAATAAGTATCTTTTATACATTATGTTCAACTATACACACGCGAAATATACATGTAAAGACAAAATCGTTGCGAAAGGGCGTGGAATGATGAGAATAGGTCAAGAATATTCGTGCGTGATTCTGTATATTTAACTTCACAACTCAATTGCTGAGCTTAAGAAAAAAAACTATTTTTTTTTCCTCTTTTCTACCTACTGTCAGACAACTTCAAGTGACTTGTTATATGTATCCATTTATTTATTTATTTATTTATTCATAACAAGGAGATAGCAATTATAAAGCCCCAGTAAATATTTTTTTCTTTTCGCGATATTAATTTTTTTTATTTTTTCTTTCTCATACTCGTCGAAATATCTCTCTCGACTTTGAAGGGTTGGCGGTGTGTAAGGGTAGGTCCGGGACTAAGGTCTTGCGTGTTTGCTCATCAAATTTTCCATAATTAAATATCATAAATACTCGAAAGATATTTTTCTGTATTATTTAACGAAACAATTTGAGTTTATTTTTCTCCTTTTTTTTTTTTTATTATTCACTTTATTTAGATTTATTTTTTTTAATGCAGATACCATGTAATTAATGTTGGCAGATGATTTATTTTGCAGCGTTAAATTGCCTGTTTAATCTTACCACCGTATTTTCTGTTCCGCTGTTCACTATTAATCTCTTATATACTCAGTTATTTCCATCTAATCATCGCAAAGTAATCGTAACCGTCTCGAAGAAAATTATCTTCGCGCCCGTTTTATTATACCAATATCGTAACTTAAATAACGCGAATTCCAATGATGCGCCACGGTTTTAATGTGCAATATTATAGGAAGTCAATGATGTTTTGTGCGTAAAATTTTCTATACGTGTAAATATAACAGGACATTATAAATATTATATTAAATATTTATTCCTTTATATCCAGGGCGTAAACCGCAATTTCACTCTAAAATAGGTCGTCACGATCATCGAATACACATGAATATAAAATATACATTGAGATTTTATGTTTTATTAACTAAAGTATGTAACAAGTAATGATCATATGTACATAGTTTTGCATGAATAAATTCTAATTTTATTAGTTTTTATTATATTTAAAACATTTCACTTTATTCTAATTTTCACTCATATGATTTAAAATCTCTGTGTATAAGTATATTTGTAATTTATTGGAAAATACATATATATACATATTATTACAGTCATTTGTGCTCTACTGAGCCACATAATTGATGAATATGACGTTGGTAAAATCATTTATTCAATGTCAATATTAATTATATTAATTTAATACAGAGTTATTATTGATGCTAATCAACAGCAGTTATATAAAAAAAATTATAAGCAATTTATATTACTCATTTAATTATTTTTTTGAGGGTACATATGTATGTAGAAAATTAGTTGGAAGAATTTTTCATTGCTGATAGTTGTCGAAAAATAAAAATGATTAAATAGTTAATTTAGGTATAGATAAATAGTGAAAGAAATAAATAGAATCATTGTTACTTTATGGTGTAGAGGAAGAAAATGGGCGAGGTTGCCTAGGTGACGCCAGGCGCCGGCATGGAGGGTCGATAACGACGTCGACGACGACGCCCCGCGCGTATTTTACCCACATATTACAATAGTCGCAGTGTTTTTTTTTTTTTTTTTTTGTAGTTCACTAATTTTCTTTTTCTTTTATTTTCCTTTCTATTTTCTCTCGTGTAATCTCCTCTTTGAATTGTTGTATCAGTGACCCCGTTTAAATTCACGTGAATTATATTATCTCTTTACATTGTTCCAGGATTTCGAAATAGTATAAATATTATTTTACAATTGCTTATTGTCAATTACTGGACGTGACAATTTTAGAAATTGAGAAAAAACATTTTTTTTTTTTTTTTAAATTTTATATCAATTTATTCACACTTGTTATTCATTCAAAAGTATCCTTTTTGCAATATTGTCACCTGATGTGGGTTCAGTGACTCCTTTGACATTGAGATAATTCACCGGAACAGTCAAGCACATTAGATAAACAAAAAAAAATCCACATACATATTAGCATTTTAATTGAAATGTTCCCCCGACGATTTTTTCAATAGAAACAAAAAAAAAACATTTTTTTTTATCAACACGATCGTTATATATTTGTTTATAATGAAAGGGATCAACAACATGTCAAGCGTGTTATTGCCATGAAGAAATTAAACGTCACTTTAAAGTTTTCTAACTTATCAAAGTGCAAATTTGTCGTTATCCCTTTTTATTAAATAAATATTAATTCCAAGCATCGATATTGCTTTCTAGAATTAATGTGTCTTAAAGGAACGACAACTACAGTAACACACCCATCAGTGTAATACGTACACAGGGGAATACACTACATATCCTATCATTATATCGTCGTCGTTACGGATCGCGAATATACAACGTCGCAGGTGCAGCACACAGGAAGTGCATCCTAAACTTTAAATTCATTTCTATAAGGATTCACATCTCGGTTATGTTAGGATTTATCCTGAATTAAGTACTATAATTTTCAATTATAATCATCCTATTTATATATTTGTAAGTAAAATAATTTTAGTAATCATTTTGATTTTTTTCCCGCAGTGAATATTTAATTTTATTAAAAACTTTTGCCTTGAGTTGATTTAATAGAATTGTTTGATTGGATTGGCACGATTATTATTTTTTTTTTCTTTTGTTTTATAGGTCATTTATATTCTAATGTTGTATTTTTAAACCATTGGTCATTCTGTTTGTTGTAAATCTATGTGTGTCCTTGGCAGTTTTATTGAGAATTGCCAATGGAACAATACACGGTCTTGAATTCACCAGCATTTAAAATAAAAAATAACGGGTCAAAGTAGACACACATACACATATACATAATATATATTACAATAAAAACTCAGTTTTGCTGCATCAAATTCTCAGTGACTCATCATTACTCTCAATATTGCTTTAATTTTTTAATTTTCATATTTTTTTTTTTTAACTCTATTATACAATGCTATAATTTTTTTATAACATTCTTACAATCCTTTATTTTTTTTTATATACATCACAATCAACATTTATTAATGAATCCCGTCGAGAATTAATTTATAAATTAATTAACTCACTTGAAATATTATTTTGCTGATTAAATATATATTTGATATGATTATCAAATTTTTCTTTTTAACTTTACGTGTTTTTTTACTGAATTAAAAGTATAAAAAAAAATTTTTTTTTAATTATATAGAGAAACTTGAGGATATGTAATGACCGTGAATTTTTTTTTTCAATTACTCGCTCGTTCAATTAAGTAAATTTATATGTATTTATAGATATGTGTGTTGTAAATATCATGTCATGATACGGGGTCGGAAGTGTAACGACGAAAGAGTCGTGTTGAGCACGCGGCTTTTTGTATAAGGCAACGGTGGTTTTCTACATCAGGTATTGCATGATGATGATGACTATATATGTGTATATATTGCTATATGCACGAGTATACTTTTATAGAGATGACTGGACAGGAGGAAAGAGATAAATAAGAAGAAGTGAATTTATCATGTACACAAGCAATGCAAGATGTGCATATAGTGATGTTAGTGGAAAGTGGCTTAGTGTGATACGTCTTACAGTCGCGTTTCATTCGTGCCACGATCTTGACATTACTAAAGCACAAGTGCTTTTCCACCACTCAACACATTCGTATATATATATTATCCTCATTGCAATTATTTTATCATTCGTGAAATTTATTATGAAGAAATTAAATATTTAAAATCATTTAAATTGTTTAAGATTATTTTTATTAATTATTTTATGGCATTGGATAATAAATAGTTGGGTGAAAATTATATGAATATTAACTGCTGATGAGAGATATCGTGAATTTTATGGCGTTTATATTATTGTTAATTGATTGAAGTTTTTTTTTTCTGAAAATTAAATTATTTTTTTATTATATTATTTGGTGAGATTAATTAAGTATAATGAAAAAAACAATTGTTATATAGTGACATTTGCGTCGAAACACTTGATTCAATTCCCGTGAAAAAATATATTTGAATGTAAAGACAAGAACGTTGCAACAACAACCTTTAACGATCACAGAAATTTTATCTTACGCAAGAATGTAAATACGTTGAAAGAATTTGAATTGATTTGTGTGTTCACATCGAAAGGGCATTTATGTAAATATACTAGCTCGTACATATATATTTGATATATAATGAGATAGTATAGAAAATATAAATGAATAAATAAAATAATATGAAAAAGTGGAGAAATAAATATAAAAAAACAAAACAAATTTTTTAATTGATAAATTTTATCATTTTCATTAATTTTTTTCTCTGGTCATAGAATTTCTTTTAAATTCGTTCAATTTTTTTTTTCTATATGATATGTAGATATATTTTCATACAGATGGATACAGATTATGATTTGTTTCTCCCTCTTTCTTATTTTATATCATATGAATGCATATATGTTTTTTTTTTTTATTTTATTTATCTCCTTCGCTCATATTCGGCCTTTGTCGGTGCGCGTTCGAGACTCTCCGGCACACCCGATACATCGCGATCCATTCAGTCTCAGTTCACGCGTCGCAGAGTGAAGTCTGAGCTTCATTCGCTTGACAACTAAACACCCACGAGTTTTACCGGCTGTCAAAATATATAACATTATTATTTGACAGCGATAATAAAATTGTGTTTTATATAATAGTAATATTATTATTTATTATTTCATTCATTGTATTTATATATTATAATTATTTCAGATTAAATAATTGATTGGAATGAATGTTAAGAGCGATAATTCTATTGTACGTTTAAAATTCATGCGTGATAGAATTTAATTGGATAAATTGTATTCGATGCCAATTGAAAATAATTTATTATTTTTCCCTTCTTATTATTATTTATTTATTTTTTTTTTTCAAGTTACAGAAGTGTATGATTTATATTTGAGAAAATTCTTTGTGTATTGATATTTATGTAATGATGAAAAGAATTTTATTTAAATGCTGGGTATTTAAATTAGAAAATTAATTTTTATTAATAATTCGTTTGAGAACGTGATGAGAATATTAAGTATTTGTACGTTGTTTCAAGGATAGCTTTTGCAATTTTACAGTTTTGTATTATGTGTACGTGCATTCTTTTCAATGATGATTTAATTAGTTAAAAAAAAATTTTTTAAAGAGCTGTAATGTTTAAACGAGTATTTATTTATTTATTTTGCACTTGGATTCGCGACAGTAATCACGACAAAATTACATTCTACGAAATTATACCTGAGTGTAGTTTATCTAACTGTTGATGTTGATAAGTTGACTGACCATACATGTGTGTGAGTCATACGTTTTGTTATTCTCTCTCTACCAAGTAGACAATAACTAATTGCGACAATTAATTAGAATTAAAAATAAAAAATATACAGATAAATATATTTCAAAAATAAAAGAGTTTATCTCAATGCTTTAAATTAAATATTTTTTGTTACTAACCAAAAAATACTTTAAGATTTATTTCAATGATGAGTAATTATTTTTTTTCTCTCTTTTCGTTAAATAACCTTGAAATATTTACGTGCGTTTAGTGATAATCATTAGTGCTTGTGAACTAAATTACATATTATATAATTGTCAGCAGTAATTTTACATAACAGTGTAAAATAAAATTCACTGTTGAATATTCAGTAGTCAATCGTGTGACGTGTTGTGATACAGATGATGTGGAATTGTTGTCGAGAGATAAAAAAATCAAGAGAATTGATCGTGCTATTATGTTGACGGCCCGATCAAGCCCACTTGGGGTTGGCCGAGGGCCAAGAACATTAGGCCCAGCCGAGGGCAGTGATCATTTATTTTTGTTGCCTGAAAGGGCCCTCATTATGGACAGTACACAACTCAGACAGGACCTGGCTGGATTGGACTTCAATTTACATTTAAATCTTCTTCACACGGCACCACGCGGAAATGTTTGGCTTTGTGAGTTACCAAAAGACAAAAGAAATGAAAGAAAAAAAAAAGAATAAATTTATTAGTTAATTTTTAGTTTAATTGATGAATTAAATTTACGAAATGTTCAATCAAACGATCAATCAATTTCTTACGTAAATTAGATAGTCATCAGATGCATCTGGGTCTCTGTAATAAAAGGGGCTTGGGCTTCTGATTGCTTTTACATTGTTTGCAGGCGGAACGAAATTTACTTTCACTCATCGTAAGTTCGTTGATGAGATTCTTTGTCTGATGTTTCATTACACCATACGACGCATTATTACAACAAACGACATTGTGCTTAACATGAACAATTTATTTTGAAGTATCTAGTTAGATAGATTTATTTAGTTAACTTGATATACTTGTCTTTGAGTAGATAAATCAACGTTTATAATATAAACTCGAGGATTTTTTTTCTTGTTGCATTTGATATTTTTTTTTTTTGTTGTTGTTATTAATGTTGTTTTAGAGTGCTTCCAAGCGTGTGACAGGCTATCGATGTCATGTGCCACTAGTTTCTTGACGTGTGTGTGATCTGAACATACAACACTTAATCAATACTGAATTATTAAAAATTGATTGAACATTATCGGAAATAATTCTTCCAACCGTGTAATTATCTTTCTTATTTAACAACTTTCTCTTGAGTTGTTTTTCTTAATTGTATATCATGTTCTTTATTCAGGGTTTCTTTTATTTTATTTAAACGCTTTTTCGTCGTCAATTGAAATTACCAACATTTCAGATTACGTTTAATGACGGTAATATATTTTATTTGGTTTCTGATGAGCAGTTAATTATACTTTTTCCTTTTTTTTTTTTTTTCTTTTGAGAATTTGATACTCATCGCACGTGTTTGAATTGTTGAGGGAAAGTAATAACAATTTTTGTTTGTTTGTATATATGTGGTTATGCAGGTTTCAATTCAGGTTTTTAGAATTAAAAATAATATATTTTGGCATTTATATGCGTGATATTATTCGTTTCTTTTAATTTTATTTTTTCTTTTCATTCATTTCATATTCACCTTAAGAGATAGAAGTGTGCCGACTTGTTTTTTTTTTCACTGTCTTATTTAAGACAACCAACACTCGCGCCAAATTTTCATTCTTATTTATTTATCTTTTTTATTTATTTTTTTTTTTTTAATGTTTCGTGTTTGCTTACTGGGACATGATAAATATTCGCAATGGAGTCAAGTACATAAAAATATATACAAGCATAATAATAAAATTGAAATTTCACTTTATGAAAAAAAAAAAAAAAGCAGGAAATAAATGTTTCTATTTAAATTTAATTAAATTTAAATGTTACTGCAGAATTTAATGTTTGTAAATGTTTATCTTTGAACGAAAAAAACAAAGTAGTTTTAACTCTCTAGTCTTGCAAAAAACCACTGGTCAAAAATGCCCTGGATATTTCAGACAGACGTCCCTTGTGACCTAGAGTTAACTATGGCGTATAAAAAAAAATAAAATTAATATATTTAGAGAGAAAGAAAGAAGGATGAATCGAAGGCGCGGCTTTGGGTATATACTTTAGTCAGACCCGACCAGACAAAGGTCCATATTAAATGAACTGCAGGAAGATATAATAGCTAAGAAAAATAAAATAAAGCTACATCAAAACCCCAAAGGTTATTGAACTCATTTTTATTTGACCTACCAACGCATACAAACGATATTTTTTCGGGAAACAAAAAGATAAAGCCGCGAGTATAAAAAATATGAAGCAATAAAATATTTTTTAAAAAATTCTCAAGTCGATAAGGAATTATTTTTAAGTGGAAATTTATTTTTGTGCTTCAGTGTGGATATAATATTCTTCCGGCTATTTTAGTACATTAAATACTCAGCACACACTCCAACAGCTTGAAAAAAAAAAAAAAATTTATTAATAATAATTTAAAAAATTGCATAAATGTTTAGACATGAGAGATTTTTTTCGCTCCTTTTTTACGAGTTTTCCGACACTGTTTTTAAGAACATTCTCACAATTCTCCCCGATATCCACTGAGTCGCATTATTTAATTATAATTTTTTTTTTTATTCACAATTTATGTGAAATAATTTTTTTTTTTTTTGTTCTTCAATTTTAATTTTAATTATAAGCCCGATAAATACTAAAGTTTCTCCGTTTCAATATTTTATTTGCATACGTACATACTCTTGAATAATTTCCGCGTTTTCAAACTGCCATTACATTTTTATATCTTATGTCATTTCTGGGAAAACTTTCTGAAAAATGACTCACAGCTATGTATACACACCAGTTCGAAATACATTATATTATATTACCAATTGGTGTTTGTAAAGAAACCATAAATCTCGAATTTTTGTAGTAAAAAAAAAAAAAAAAATTTATATAAATAATTCGTCAAAAATATTTGAGTTAAACAAATGAAAAATTTTTTAAATACAAATACATGATAATTTAATTTTTTGTTTACATTGAGTGTCATAACAATAAAGATATGCTTCATTTGTCTTGAAATGACTCGTCGCACTCATAAGATCAATAATATTAATTTATTTTATAATAATAAAAATAATAAAATAAAAATAAAAATAAAAATATCTCAGTGTGACGTGTGAGTCACATATACCCTTCGTATTTAATCAATTTAAATGCCAAGTTAAGCACATGATTAACCATGACTGCATGGATAAATAAAAAAAAAAAAAAAAATGCCAATGAGAAAAATGAGGATATGGGGTTTAAGGTCATGAAGAGTACAATAATAAATCTGACCGGTTCTATTTTTAATGCAATAAATTATGGGCCAATTGTCGTAATTCTGTATAGTCAATCGGATCATTGAAATATTCCAAGAATACTCATAGTCAGTGTAATATATGTTGCGAAGAAAAATAAATGGTCGTAACTTGGAGAAAAAAAAAATGAAACAATAACTAGCAAACAGCTGGTAAATGTTCTAAACGCATTTTCTCCTTTGTCAGTAGTGGTGTAACTTATTTATTTTATTCTTTATCTCTTCTAGAATTTAGTTGAGAGAAAATATTTTTCTGGTACAACTGTAGATCTACATGATTTTTTTTTTTTCATTATTTTTTGAATATGAAATAATTTTTAACTATTCATTGTTTTTTTGTTTGTTCATCTTTCTATTGTTTGGGGAAAATAAATTTACAGTATGGGGGATATGATTTTATTTTTGTTTGTTATTTTTTAGAGGCAATGATGAAGACAAGAGTTTATAATTAATGAGATTTTGAATTGAGGCTAAATCCGATTTAGAATTAGAGAGAGGTATGTCTATATCCTCTAGTAACCGTGAAATTGTATACGAGTAGAAAAGCAATAGAAGTTAGATGTAATATTCAAAGAGGTGAGGAGATTTGCGCATTTATAATACCAGGAAGTAAACAATTTAAATGGTTATTAGTTGTATATTCTACCGATAAACAGTTGGTTACTTCCTGTCTGCTAACATCAAATGCAATTCTTAAATTCTCGTAGTGAATTATACTAATCAAATTTAATTCTCATTCATATAAAGAATGTGAATATATATTTTATTTTACCACGCCTAAACTTGTTATAATTTTATTACTCTCCTTTTATTTTATTAATATTTTATTTCGTGCTGTTTGATTGATCACTCTAATATTAAATTAATCACCGTTGAATATTGTGAAATCATTTATTTTATATCTATACTTTTGAGCATGGAAATTACTTTACACTTGTGTATAGATGCGACAATGTTATTTCGTAAACTTTCTTTTATGATTAAAGAAAGAAAAAAATGAAAGGATAAAAAAAAAAAAACTTTCTATACCATTTGGTATATTAATAATTTTTAATGTCGACATTAAAAATATTTTACTTCACATATATTTGGATTATAAATTCTTTGTTTATATTTTTATCTAGTAGATATTGTAATTGTATCGGCAAAGGAGTGTGCAATAATTTTGTTAGTCTTTTTTTTTTATTTTTTTTTATTAACTTTACTCATTTATGCAATAAACTGCGAGGACTTTTTATGGTACACTGAGTGCAACTGCGTCCAGTATCGTAAAATTGATTTTTCGATAAAAAAATAAAATAATATTTTATGCACACTCACTTACTCCTTATATAGAACACAATTTTTTTTTTTACGCAATATTTCAAATATTTATTAAAGAAAAAGTGCAGTTTTTTTTTTATTCTTCTGAGATACCTGAGGCTTTTTTTTTTTTACTTTCATTATTTTTAAATCATATAAGATTTCATACTCGGTACGTTAAGTCAGGTGCAGCGACACACGATCCACTGAATTTTTTTCGGTGAACAAACACACACTCACTGTCATTATAACAATTTGTCCTCAATTCTCATATTAATTCTTTATTATTTTTTTAACAACCTCAAACAAAGTCTCCAAGTCAAACAAAATTCTATACACCATCATTTTCACGGTCTATTAAAAAAAATCCACCATATAAGTACATATTCAATCAATAAAAATAAAAAATAAATACTTCTGTCAGACAGTCAAAAAGAAAAGATGATTAATCGATACAGTTGGATGATGACGATCAATTTTTTTTTTTCACCTTCATTCCTAAAAATCAACCAGACTGTGACAAATTAACACGAAGAAAAAAAACTTAATATTTTCATGATGATGCATTTTAATTTCATTACTAAATATAATTAAAAAAATTTATACACATTTGATTATTAACAAATAGAACTCACTTTCTCAATCGAAAAATATAAACAAATATATATTAATAAATATTCAAATATTACATCAATCGTAAATATATATTTAAAATATTTTGCAAAATTAAAAATGAAATGTAAGATATATATATATATACATAAAGATTTTAATAGGAAAAGAAAAAAATATTAAAGTGTATAGGGCATCGCTTGGCAATTTGTCAAAGTTAAACCACAATTGCTAACGAAAATTGTTGACTGAATTGCAGCACGTGACTTGGGATTAAATAATAAAAAAAAATTAAATATATAAATAACTCAACATTTGGTGACCTGTAAAATTATCCACGACACAATTTTCTTTCTATTTAGAATATTAAATTTTTAAATTAATAGTTGTAGATTATGTCAAGGTTCTTTCATTCATAAAATCATGTTTTATTAAATTTGATTATTTTAATTAATTAATTAATATAAAATTATATTTAATTTTTTATTCTCTTGTATTTTTAGTAGATATATATTTAAAATATCATTTGATATTTATTTAATGGCGGATATATACATGTATGTAAATTTTGCCTAGTCACCCAAATTACTTTGTCAATGATAATAATAATTTGTTACGCGCGTGTCCAGTTCGTAAAATCGATAGAGACAACGACAAGCACTGCAGGTTGATGTCCTGGGAGTAGTCACACTTTTTTTTATTTCTCTCTCGCACGTCTGTACATATATATGTATGTATACATATTCAATATTGTAATTCGTGTCAAAATATAATATAAGTACATATTTTATTTTGCAACTACATTGCGTGTATCACCTTCATGCAAGTAAACCTTGATTATATCTTCATAATATTTTTTATATTTTTTTCTGTGAATTCTTTTAGTCAGTTCATTACTTACCAATGAATAAGAATCCATAAGAATTTTTTTATTCTATTAAATTATCAATGTCAAAGCAATTCTGCTTTGAGAACGTTCTTGAAAAAGTAACAATTTATTTCATAATTGAATTATATTCATTTATTTATTTTATTTTTTAGTTTATTAGGAAGAACAAATTTTTTTTATGTATTCCGAAGGGAAAATTACGATATTGTTTATCAGTACGGAAGTCGATTGTATAGTTGTGATAAACAAGAAAGGATATGGCATTAAAATAACTCCTGTGCGACCTCAATAGTCCTTCGAGACTTCGATTTTCTCTGTGCCATTTTTTTTTTATTTATTTATATTGACCATAGGTATTATCAGTAATTTTCTCGAATTTTTTCTCAATATTCACGACTAATATTAATCATAAAAAATATTAAAATTAAAATTTATTATATAATTTTATTAAAGTAATATTAATTTTATATTATTAAAAAATATATTAATTTAATTTTTCTCACTGCAGATAAATGATTTTTTTTTTATCATTGTTATTATTTATAACACTGATTATTTATATTCAATAGCATATATAGTGGTTTATTTTCACTTGGAAATAACCATCGTGAATGTGTTATTTTAATATTATTGTATATATCACGAGTGTAGAATTATTTATTTATTTATTTTTTCCCTGACAAGGTGTGCCCACCATCATCTTCACTCGGTTAAAACTTACTTTGTTCGCGGGGGCGAGACGACAACGCCCACAATGTTGCATTTTCTTTTTGTTTTTCATTTTATTTTTTTTCCCTGCTTGAAACGTGTATTTTTCTTTTCACTCTCATCTCATTTCATCTCTGGCTACTTAGCATTGCATTAAATTATTTTTTGTCTCGTCTTCTTTTGGTGACACAGGATGATAATAATTAATTTTATCACATTTACATATGCAGATAAAGGCTGAAATAATATTAAATAAAATTTTTTTTTATTTTATTTTTTTTTATTTTCCATCACGCACATTTGGATTAATTAATTTTGTAAATATATTTACATTATTTTTATTATGATTAATATTTAATGAATTCATTATGTTTATTTACTCTCAAGGTTTATAAAAATTGCTGAAGTATCTCGTGGTAAAAATTTATTTTATTCAAGCATCGGTAATGCAGTTTACTTTGTTTCAACAGTCGTGATATGAAAATAGGTTGGTAAAGTAGAATAAATATTCCAGGGAGAGAGTTTGTGTATTTCCCTGACGTTGTTATATGAGATAACATGAATTCGATTGTCGATAAGAGTTTCACGAGTGATAAGTTGAATTTTTTAATAACTTTTCTATTTTATTTATTCATATTAAACTCAAAATTTTATTTACTCTAAATTAATATTTCACTTTTTATATAATTTTATCTTTGATATTTCATTCTATTTATTTATTTATTTATTTATTCCTGATGTGACTTGTCACCTAAGATTATATACGTTGTTAGAATTCTTCAACGATGAATCGCTCTGAGAATGCGAATAAGTAGGTGTATTTTCAAGAACTTGCGTTACACAAGAAAATTCTTAATAAATATTAATATAAATGAATAATAATATATAAAAAAAAAATTAAATACCAAGTGAATAATATCAAGAAGACTCTTTTGTAATTTTAAAGATGAGTGATGTAATTAGCAACGTTTTAATAATATCTAAAATAAATTACTCGTATAATTAGTGGTAATTTAAATTTAATTATTGCAAAAAAAAAAAAAAAAAAGTGAAGAAAATTATTTTTGCAAACGCTTTAAATTTAATTGTGAAATAAACGACACATCTTCATTATCATTATACATTTATTTTTCATTAAATTCGTACACGAATTATTTTTTTCTCATATTTTTCACTTACGTTTCTTTACATTTTCTTTATTTCATCGTGTTAAAGACTAATTGAAGAATAGCAACAGCATAAATAGCCCATGTACACAGACTTGTATACACATAAATATTTACAATTGCATCTAAGGAAGATTCATGTATAAGTAACGCACATTAACTGACCTACATTCAACTGCATTCTCTTACTATACTCACTGCATTTTACCTGCAAAACATCGTCGTCACGTCATACAAACACTGGAATGTCACGCATTTATGTATATAACTCTTTATATAAATAAATACATTTATCTTATTAATTTCCAGAAAAGGAAAAGTCCGAATAATACAAATCGAGTTTTAATCAAAAGTGAAAATAAATTTCACAAAATAAAAATTATAAATTAAATATAATTTTTTTATCACTCTTCACACTATCAAAAGTCATTGGAAAAATTCATATATGCATACATATGTACATATGCATATATATATATATTTATTTTTTTTTTTCATTCATTTGTTTGATGTTGAAAATTTTTTTCAAATGAACATTTGCGCTCTGTTGACTTGTGGCGTCATCTCACCGTTAAAATTAACGCAATTATATTGTGAATTGTTGTGCGGATATATATATATACATGGATAGAATAATATACATATGTATATGGGAGATGAGAGAGACGTGAAATATAAGAGGGAGGAAGAGACGCAAGAGGAGTGCGCGACCGAGTGATTTTCATACTTCCGGGCGTGCGCGTGCCACACTCTATATATTTTTTTTATTTAACAATAAACATTTCTAAATTAATATACATATATAGACAGATATATATTTATTATATTGCATACACATACACTATTAATTCGGCACTCATTTATAATTTAGTACCTATATAAACTTGTGTTGAAAAATCCGCTATATTATTAACAATAATATATATGATATATTAATTTTGTCTTGACTGTTAGTGTATGTATATATATATTTTAGTACATATATAATCAGTAGTGCAACTCGCTGAACCAAAAATTAAACGTTAATTAGTTGAAATTTACCGTTAATCTACTAAATGAAATTCTTGGTTATAATATAAATAATTATTGTATTTATTATATATGTGTAGAATTATTTTTGCAATGTTAATGACTGTGATCAGGCAATTTGCAACTAATTTAATAATATATAAACAATTACGTTTCGCTTTCGGTCATGTGGAAGAAAAATTATTCTTATGTTAATTTATTTTATTTTATTTTATTTTTTTGTCGTTTAATGTTTTATAGAAATACGGATAAAATTTATTTCATAAAGTGTGTGGTATACTTCATGCTTTATTTTCACTTGTATGATTATTTAGCGTGAACACATGTGTAGGGGTCTTTGATAATAGAATTTTAAAATGAAAAATAATAATAAATATGTGGTTGAGGATTTACACCGAGCAGTTTTGCTAAGGGTGAAGTTTTAATTATCGTTATGACTTTGTGACTTAATCCCACTTGTTTTTTTTTTTCATGCGTATACGCTGGGGATTTTTTTTTATTTTATTTATTTATATACTTCCCCTTTGTGCAGTGCATATAATAGGCAGTTATTAAAAAAAAAAATTATTTATTAATTGCAATTAAATTGCAATTAAAAAAAAAATATCTACAATTTTTTATTTCATTTTTGGTAGAAAAAAAAATATAAAATGTGAATAGCATTTATTTTATATTTTTTTTTTTATTCGTCCATTAACCCCATACGACATTCTCAAGTATATAAATACAAGGTATTTAATAATCGACATTTCACCTCGAGAAAAAAATTATTTCCTATTATATATTCTCAAGACTAACCTGAATTTTTTTTTTTCTAATTTTCCTCTTGATTTTATTTTATATTTCAATCTCAATTATTCCAGATAAATAATTTTATCAATAACGAAATATTTTCATTTGTTTTTATATTTATAAAATATTATTTAGAACTTGTAAAAAATATTAAAATTAAATTTTACATAGAAATATTATTTTCGAGACAAGTATATAAATAAATATCCCACACTTGATCGTCATGAATTAAGTATTTACATAATATCTCCGCTGTATCATTATACGTCTTCTCACAACGATCGACGAAACACTCGATCATGCCATATTCGTCATGAAGATCAAAAGAGAATCATGATGATGGCGTCATTGATAAATATTCATTTTTCGCCACGTTTCATATCGTATCGTTAATATACATGGATCTTTAAATTGTTTTTTATTTTTTTTTCAATACTGTCCTCGAGTAAGTCCTTGTTAATACACACTTTTCTATTTTTTCATGCATTTAATTCTAGAAATAATATTAATTTCTAAATATTAAATTAATATATATTTCAATTTCTCACAGAAATTTAATTGCATCAATAATAATTTGGGATTTACCCTTTTACTGATTTATTATTAAAATTTTATATATAATCATTCACATACTCAAGTCATCTTGATTTCCTCTCTTTCTTGACGACCTTGTTCGTATGTGCGTGGGGTTAAAAGTCATTGTTTTTTCCTTCTTTCACTTATTATATTAATATTTTCTCTTTACTGCACTCGTCATTTTATTTCTTTATTTAATATTTCTTTATTTTTATTCACAATCCATTCTCGTATTGCATCTTTCTCAATATATACATGAGATTCAATACTTCAAGGACTCGCAAACACAATTTATTTATTCTCATGAGAAAAAAAAATCGAGACAAATCTTTAGATATTTTTATTTTACTCTTATACTTTGTTATTATTTATTTAGTTTTATTTTTTCATTGCAACTATGTATTTGTCTTGGATTTATATCGAAAGATAATGAGATGTTAGAAGTTAAAAAAAAAATTTCTTATTACTTAATGGAGCTGGATAAATGTGAATGAATACATAGAGAAAAATGTTTGTGATATTTATTTTTTTCTTTTCTTCGCAATAGAATAAGTAGATAGTATCGCTGCTATGGAAGTATGATGAGAGAGACAGTCTCACGCATAATTATTGTTCACCTGACTTCCTGATACCTCAAGTACTTCGTGAGTTCGCATTTCCGGGCTCTGCCGCCTCCTTCAATTATATTTATGCCAAGACAGACACTCGACATTGTCGTAGAAATATTATTTTTATTTTCACTGCTTCATTGTATTCATAAAAAATTTTTATCCCTCTTTATTTCAGAAAAAATTATTAATTTACATAAATATTTTCACTTTTAATATTTCCTATAAATAATTTTGTACACAAAATAATATTTTATTCAATTCAAATATTTTTTATAGTCGATTAAAAATATAAATTGATTTTTTTTTTGATTTAAAAGTAAAAACTTTTTCCTAATGGCAGTTTTGAACAAGGGTTCCATAAGCAAATCCCAACCATTCATAAGACAAATGAAGGAATAAAAATAATAATAAACCTAAAATGAAAATAAAATTTTTATAACTAAATTTTTTCATTCTTGAAACTTTTTTTTTCATAATGGCGAATAATATCACTGAATTTTTATTCGCATTTACGATAATTAATTTTGATTCTAATATTAAATAGAAAAATATACATATGCATATATTTATACGTATTAATATATTCTGATGGAATTAGAAATTTTCCCGCAAAATATTTTTCATCATCGCTATTGTAATAGATATTCTTGGAATGAATTTCATTCCATTGAATCGATGAAATTCAATTCGTATTACATACTTGGATATTTATATATACATATATTTTATTCTTATTTTAAATGCAATATAAAATCTGTGACACTCATGCATGTACCTGGCAATCGAGTGGCATTGCAAGGTCGACTACAGTCGCAACAACTATTGGTAAATAAAATAAAAATAATATATATATTTACATAAATAGCTAAACATGTATATATATTTAACGATTTTATATATAAAAGTGGATACATATGTATATTAGCTTGATTTTTTAACTGACATCATCATTACAACGTATCAAAATATTTTATACCAAATTTTTATTCTGATACGTCATCGTTAATGATACAAAATGAAATTATTATCTAACCACAAAAAAAAAATATTTTCCTGACGTTAAATAGGGAAATATTTATATCCATATTTATATCCATGTCATAAAAAATAAAATGCATTTTATGGAATGAAATTTAAAGTAGGAAAAAAAATATTATTTAACATAGTCTTTTAAATTATTTCTGACAGTTGGTATATTTTTTTTTTAATTTTTTTTCTTAATTTTATTTATATTCAGATTATTATTCTGCAGATGATGCACACGCTTGTAGTTTTAAACAATGCTCGTTGTTTGCATACTGAGAAACTCGATGTAAAACTTGATAAATGTAGAATAATATTAAATTCAACAGAAAACTTTTTGCAATAAATAATAAAGTAAATACAAACACAAATTGTATTTATTTTATTAATTGCGAAATGTATACTCAGAGTATATAAATTAAATTTTAATTGAATACAATATAATAATAAATAATATAATTTTAGCTTTGAATTTTACAACATTTATTTCGTTGGATTTATTTATTTATTTATTTATTTTTGATTTCACTGTCATATTTATATTCAATTGACTCGCGTGGACATTTGTATGTCGTGTGTAATAGCTTTCCCTTACTCTTATTCTGTCTGACCCCACTACACGATTATGTTACCAACATTGCGACTACCACCACCTTCCTCTTCTTCTTCCTCTTCTTGAAAGATTCGATGAGCGACAAAACGGGAGTGCGAAAGCACGTTGCCAATGGCAAAGACGAAGGTGCAGCCACACACCGAGTAGTCAGACATCAACCAAGTGCTTATACATAATTCTTTACAAGTCCAGTCACATACTTGGTCATGTTATATGTCTCGCCACAAGAGACGTTTCTCCTTTACATTTCGCAATTATATGTATGTAACGTCTTGGCAACAATTAACTCGTGTCAAAATTAAAGAGGAGAAAAAAAAATATTATGTATAATAATTCTAGAATAAAAATTAATATTCAAATAATTTTTTTTTTTTTCATTAATGTTGATTAATAATTGTTATTACTGTTGTTATGTTTGTGTAGTGTTTGTGGTGTTATAATCAGTGGTACATTGCGTTGATATTTAAATTGGGTCGACCTGTGAATTTAATCGAGTGAAGAGTGATAATTTGAGAATGAATACGCTGGCAAATTTAATAGTTATTTTAGTTATTATATTATGAGGATGAATTTATTTTGGAGATAAAATTGGTGGCGAGGTGTGTGTGGGTTTATATTATTTTCTGTAGGATGTATATGTGGTATATATTTATAGATTGAAATTAATTTAATTGGGAATGTGCAATAGTTATACTTTGACGGTCGTTTCACTTTTGAAATTTACTTTCACAATACAAATAAATATTTCACACGCGTGCGTTTGATATATTAAATCAATTGAATAATTTACATGATTATGATATTGTTTATTAATTTTTTTATTATTGCTCATTCGTTGATTGTTCATAAGTCCAGTATAAATATTTAATTTATTAAATTATATTGCAGTGAATTTTTAGATTCATCACAAACTGATTAAATCGTAATTTATATTTATTTCATTTTTTTTTGTTATTTATACTGAGTGAACTATTTATCTTGTCTGTCAGTATTTTTTTTTTTTGTCTTTCCATTAATGTAGAAAATCTCGAGTCATTATATATGACTCATAAATTTTAACATGATCTTGAAATAAAAACATTGAGTCATTTAATTCCTTTTCAAATGATTAAGATTTAACTACGTTTAAAAAAATAATAAAAATACGTAGTTGATTTTGACTTTTTTTCTCCGTCAATGACAAGTATTTTTCGTAAACTGTTTACATGCATTTGAAAATTTATATGTAACATCAATAAACAAATGCTTTACGACAACGTCGCGATGTGTGTCTCGAGGTAAAACATTCCTTTTATTTTATTTTTTATTATTCCCTCTCTTGTTTGAACGGACATTTCATCGAGGTTACAATTCGTTCGCATGACACGGCACGAGCCATGTACATATATACATTTATACTAACCCATATATGTATGTAAGTGAGTGAAACGAAGGAGGGGATTTGACGTTGGACTCTCTCAAACGAACGATTGTCAACGCGTCGTAATCACTAGCATAAATATTTTTTATTTATTTCTTTTCTTTTTTTTTTTTCCTCTTTGTCACACTACTTCCCGGGTGTGGAAATATAATAAATTATGGAGGTGTAAATCGGCTGATATATTAGCACCAACCTTGACAGTCAATCCTTGAATATAATATACAAAAATAAATATAAAAATATTCATGTTTATATATTTATTTTTTTTATTTTTTTATTTTTTTGTTTATTCATTCATTTGTTTATTAATTTTTAAATCTGCAGGGATTGAAATCGTATAAGACTGACATTTAGAGTGATAATAAATATAGTATTTTTTTTTATAAGTGACTTGTGTGAATTGAGGAGAAATAAAAAATATAATTTAATTGTAGTGATAATCGAATGACGAGAATTAAAAGTGATAATAAAAATAAAACGATATGGGAATTAGTGAAATGGATCGTGGAATACCAAGTAGTACTCTTGCGACCCTTCGTGGAATTCTCGTGAGTTCATTGTCAAAGGAAAATCTTGGACCACATGATTATATTCCAGCTGAATTCACCGCTCGTCACAGGATTAGCAGAAAAGTTCGATTTAAAGAAGGTCTGAATTCTTTTTCAAAATCCACGAGATGAAACGAAAAGAAAAAAATATTAAATAAAATTTAATTATTAAAATTAATTATGATTTCATTAGTTGCCCGAGTTTTTGGTTGATTGTCTGCTTTGAAAATTCTATGTTATATGAATTACTCTTTGAGTTTAGAATGATGTGATGGCAATGAAAGTTTCAGGGAAAAGAGAAAATAAATAAATGTTTAGTGTTTGATGTGACGTTGCAATCAATCCTTCACATAATTATACTAATGAATGATTAATTTCGTAATCAATGAAGTAATAAAGTTATGGTGACGTCCAATATATCAAAGTATTTTTCCATTGCGTTTAAATTAATTTTTTTTTTAAATTTCCAACTGCTTTTTATATTTTTTATTTTTATTCCGCCTTTTATCCATTTTATTTTCATTAATATTAATATTTTTCTTTTATTTTTTCTGTTACAGGTGAGTATCTCAATGATTCATCATCCACTGTCTTAAATAATAACGAGAAACTGCATTTAAGTATGTAAAAATAAAAATCCACTTTTTAATTTTAAATTTTTTTCAGAAATAAATTTTTTTTATATTCTCCTTAAATTATTTTATTTTTGTTTGATAAATAAAATTTAGATAAATATATATTATTGAATCAATTCATCAGGGATGAGTTGATTATTTATCAGCTATTGAATTAGAGTTAATAATGAGAAATATCATGGAAGGAAATGATTCATACCTGAAGATATTTTATCAGTTGCAACACAAGACTCATCCATCAAGTGGTGTTGTGATAACTGTACCTACTAATGCCAACCGGATGAGATTATTTACTAACAGTTTATGTTAAAGACACAGTATATACTTTATATATACTGAAAAAAAATACTTCAGGGCATATTTAATAAATAGATGAAATTAAATTCCAATAAATCTTACAATTAAATTTAAAATTTAAAATTTAAATGGTTGATTTAATATTTTTTTTCTGCGTTACAAGTCAGATATTTATATTAATGATGCATGACCGGCCGGATTTCTCATGTCACGTTTCGTAAAGATAAATTCACACCAAATATAACTGACTATGAATACGACAATGGCGATGTAATCCTTCCATTGTGTTGAAAGTGTCCGTTGGTGAACTGGAGAATCCGCGAATATTTTGCCTGAAGGCAACTAAAATTCTACTTCAATAGAAATAGATAACGGTGGATTAAGTTCAATGTTGCTCCAATTATTTTTATTTTTTATTCACATTTTTTCATTTCAATTTCTGCTAACTCTTTTGTTTGTAAAAAAAAAAATAGAAAAATTAATCTATCATCAGATATGGAGCTTTTGTTTAGTTTCCAATTTTTGTTAGAATTTTTTATTCATGATGAAAATAGAGAAATATGCAAAATTTATCTGGAAAATTTGCAGAAAATTGAATATAAAGGTTCATCTTTTTCAATGTGTTTAGCTGTATCAACGCTGACAAAAGTATTTCTACTTGACATCATTTCTTGCAATAGATAAAAGTCTTGTTGAGCTCGAGAATAAATAAAAATAAAAAAAAAACAAGAAATTATTGATCGTTTGTGGTCTTTAAAAATAAGGGTGAAAATTTAATTTTTCTTGAAAGATAAATTCTGCTAAGAGTCGATTCAACATCACTTTTTATTATAAATATAAATTAAATTTTCATTTTTATCAACTTTATTTTGTCGTTTATATTTTTTTCTTGTATTTCTTAACATAATTTAAGCATCAAAGAAGCTTTTTTGATTTATTACTGGTGGTTTAGACTCTGAGAGGGCGGCATCTAGTTAAAAAATCAGAATAAAAATACGAGCATAGAATCTAATCAAAATTCCATTAATGATTTTCAACGACGTTCAGTTTGATGGGTAACAACAACGAAAGTCGATTTAAAGCCATTTATTCACAAATATAAATATCTATTAACGTTTGTTATGGTGTCGACGGCCATGTTTATGGAATGGATAATGCTCGCACAGATAGAACAAAAGGAAACTGCGTGATGGAACCTGTCGGAAGTTTAAAACAGTCCACCATCATGTGGATATTTAATAACGGATATCGAATTTTACAATGCGCAAAAATATTTTATAAACAAAATTCAATATAAAAAAAAAATTGAAAAAAATTATTTTCTTTACTATTTCATCACATTAAAAGTTTAATTATATTTCATAAATTAGTATGTGCTCTTCTGATTCTACATCTTATAGATCCAATTCCAAAATCACGTTATTTCGTCACGCAAATATATTGTTCAAGTGAATTACGTCTTTCTCAAAGTTTTCTTCACAGCAAAATCAAAAGATAATTCAAAATTGCTTGCAGCGAATTAGAACTTGTTCGATCTATTATGAGAAATTTATTCCCAATCACAAAAGTTTTCAATCTTTGAAAGCAAAAAAAAAATATACTCAAAAATGCTAAAAAAAAAAAAAAAAGAATTATATAGAGCAACATATAACGGCTGATATTTGTCGATAAGTAGAATTTTAGTATTGATATTTTATCAGGGATAGTCAATATTTGTTAGTCGAAGGTGAACGGAATTGCTTTCTACAGCATGAAAGAAAAAAAAAAAAAGTGAAAGTATCTAGAGAAAAAGTTTCGCGTGCAAATCCCCAAGAGGACATTGGAGGCTTTCACCCTCGTTGTCCGAGATCTTTTTTCCCATCTTAAATAATGCCGGAAGAGTCCAATCTCATGGGACAGTCGTTGTTGATATTGACGTTGAACGCAATGTTCATATAATATATATAACAAAGAAGCAGAAAAATCTTATTGTCAACATTTAAGTATTATCCCTTGTTCAAGGTCAAATCAATCAAAACAACAAATTTTTCCCTTACAATATAAACTACTTACATTCTAAATTTATTCCCACTAAAAAAGAATCATCATCATCATTTGCATTGAATTATTTCAAAGCAACGAGAGCGCGTGAAACCCAGCAATGTCCAGTGGGAAAAAAATCATTGTGTGGAAATGCGTACCAAGGTCAAGGGTTCAACCTCAGTGAATCCAACGCCAGATGGCGGTGATTTTCATGGTACATGTCTTCCTCCAATATAATTTAGCCTCACTCACGTCTTACATAAACAATATAACCACCCACTCGCTAAATCGCCCAACATAAAAGGAAAGAAAGAAAAAAATCCGGATCTTGATTGCGACGAAAATTACCAACCTTATTGTCCATGCGGAACGATAAAGCAGTGAGCTTAAAGCACAAGGAATCAAGAATAAAGGGATATATATAATTTATATATGGATGTATTTATTGTATATATCACACACAGAGACAGAGGGTAAGCAGAATGTGTTTCAGTAAATGCGAAGAAAGGAAGAAAGTGGAGGTGGCGACGCAATTGATCGATGCAACAGCGCCATTGCGAGTACGTTGGGAGGCAACGAGACATGAAGGGAGTCAGAGCGAGAGGTATTAAATGAGTGAAAGAGAAAATTGTGAAAATGGCGGGTGTGCTCAATGTACTAACCCTTACGCGCATGTTGAATTATCTCAAACGTTTTCCACCTGAGAGAAAAAAATAAAACAATGTGAAATATAAATAATGATCAATTCAAGTTATCTCACAAGACAGATTCTCTGTGACCTCGATAAAAAAATTAAAAAAATAGAACAATTCATTGCTCTTACCCCGAGGTGAGGAGTGAAAAAAAGAAAATCTTTAAAAGAATTCTACCCTATCACCTGTGTCCCCATCCGGGGTGCGCTTCTTACTTAAAAGTGGCTCGCGAGTATAATAAAAATATAGAAAAAAATGAAGCAGAGGTGGAAAAGTCTGATGATAAATTTTGTGAGTAAGGAATATCACGTACTACCCCTAGTACGTGCCTTGGTCCTTTTGCACACGATGATAGAGTAGGAGGAAATGGGGAAATGTTAAGGGCGAGATAGAGAAAGAATTTTCCTCCTACTCTTTGGTGTATTTCAACCCCTCTTTGTGTGCTGTGACCGTCATCCCTCTTTCGCAGAGAAATTCGCGCACGTCCTCTATACTAGCGCCGCCATCCTCGCGGCTTGATAATGCTCTTCCTCTTTGCTTCGTTTCAGTTTTCGCCTGGAGACCGTCCGGCGTTTCTCGTCAACGCTCGCTCATATTTCTCCGGGTGAATGACGTGTGTTTGTGGTTGAACAGCCACGAGGGAATAATTTTAACAGTTTTTTTTTGCTTTATGATGTATGAAGTATGCGGGTTCATTAATTAATAGTCTCACGTGAAATTTATTCTTCATTTATTATTTTATTTTTATTTTTTTTTCTTCATCACTTTGACATTTACACAAAGCCCTGATATTTATTTATTTTTTTTTTACGGTACTATCACCGTCATGTGTTCTAGTTGAATTATTTTGGAATGATGTATTGAGAGTTTGACCTATGTCATGAAATTCAAAACCTACAATAGAAACTATATGAGAACAGTATCGAATACAATTCAAAATAAATCTTTTATATGTCACATTGTCTTTGAAGTTCATGTAACCAGGCACAATACACAAAAGACATGAACATGCCATTGTCAAGGGAACACTTTGACCTTACAGAAATAAATGAAAAAGAAAAATTGTAAGAAAAATATCAAACTGAGAAAATCGTGAATTTAAACTTTAAAAATTGGTCATGAGTAGTTTTGAAAACTTTTACGTGTTTTCTTAAATAATATAAACAAGTTGAAATACAAAAACGTGATATGAGCATGTAATTGAACATCCCAAGTAAATAATGCACGAAGTAAAATTCTTTTAAATATTTTATTTCAAATATATTCAGATGTATAATTTTTTTTTTTTTCATTCTATTTGAACTTTACTAATATTGCCTTCATAATATTTGACATGAATACACAAACCAGCTGCATTTAAAAAGCATACTTGCATTAACAACGTTACTGCGACATTCCAAAATAAATTCCATTCCATTTCAATTCCTCTCCATCTATATTCTCTTCCTTTTTTTCTTCTCGTCTCGTACATGCCCAAGTCCCTCCGGATCTCCGGCTTGGAAATGAAACGTTCCGGGATCTAACGACCATCGTCATTAAATTCCCATCATAAAATTTTCCCTACGCAGTTCTATATTCCATCATCATGACCTTCAACAAACATATGATTCCTTCGCGATTGTAGTACGTTTAGATTGTCACGAAAATATAAAGAGAAGTAAATGAAAGTTAGAAAATAAAAAAAGAAGAGGAATAATAATATTTTTATTCTACTCTATTATTTTTTTGCACATTTACTTTAAGCTAATATGAGAGAGCAAATAGTCGCGTGCTCTTCGCTAAATCATCAAAAGTTATCCGGCAGCTAGGCAACGAATAAATTCGCGTGCTTTCAATCACAACACAACAACTGCATAATAGTTACATGTATATATCTTATCAAAATTCCGCATTTAATAATCCGACTAAGCCTAGTCAAGTTCATTGCAATACTGACAGACAGATTAACCTAAAAAAGTAAAAATTACAATTTTATTTTGGGTTTATTGTATTTTAATTCTTAATATCATCATTTATTTTTTCTTTTTAAAGTTTATCTCACGACTCTTTCTCTAAATTAACTTAACAATCGGGCAAACATCAGCACATAAAACACATTCGTGTACGTACAAAACATAGAATATATACCTACAACAAAACATGGACCTCGTATGTCAAGTTCTCTTGGTGATTTTGGCACAAAGCCAAAACTTTTCATTCTTTTTTTTTTTTTTTCTGTCCAGTATTTCTCTATGACCTTTGTTCACCCTCAGTTTTCTCTAAAAGCAGTATAGCTAAGTTGGTCTACCTAAAGAGTATGAGTTAAAGCATTTGGTTAACTCCCAAAAATTCATGTAGACACATAAAAATTATTATTAATCAAGAAAAAAATTAAGGAAGCTGCAAAGATTTATTCTACATAGTTATAAAATGTGAGAGACAAATTTTGTTAATGCAAACGAGGCCGTTACGCTCTTCCGCTCAGTATAAAAGATCAATTGAATGTATCGGTAGATTAATTTGTTATCGTTTCAGTTGAATGAACAAATTGTCCACTATGTTGTACGTGCAATAACAATATCGTATGACCGAGTTACCAAAGTCACCGAGACTTAAATAATATAAATCATGAGTGAGATTGAAAGACTTTGTAATATAAAAATAATTGATAATGCAATTGGATTGTGGATAAATATTATTTGTGATATTTCGCGTGAAATTTATAATAACATGAAGATAAATTAAATAAATAATTGGATAATTAAAAGGCCAGTGGTCCGCGAGGGCCGTTGCCATGGGGGAGGCACAATGTTCTCAGAGTTGTGCAGGGAGACTCTTCGTAAGGCAGCCGTTTGTTACAGTGCTGGTCGTACAGGAAGTCCCTCACCATCGCCACCAACGTCACCGCCATCCTCACCAGCCAAAGAAACAAAGATTGTTACCAACATTGAATTGGCAAATGTCAACTGTGCCAATGACCAAGTCCGAGAATTATCTTCATCAAACATTAGAGCTAAATCACAATATGCCAATCAAGGAACAATTACATCGTCCACGGACTCGCGCGAAATCACTAACAAGAAATCAAACAGCACCGACAATATGGAGTACGATTAAATTCACACAATTATCAAATGAATTTCAATCTATTAATTATGATAATTATTTAGGATTAATAATCCTCAATGAATTATTGTATTTATTGAGAATTATTTATTTAGAGAAATTTTCTTTGTGATTATTATTTATTTATCTATTTATTTTTTGATTGATTGAATATCATTTGGTAATGTTTGATTATAAATTTATATATTTAGAAAGCGAACGTCAATGTTCACGAACTTTACGAGAAAATGGCGACGTGAACGACGTCGAGTTAAAAATAACGCGTCAATGTCAGACCCGGAAATCCGCGAGTGTAGATCGTCATCGTGCGAACGCATCCACATCAACACCAACTACTATTATCAAAACAAAACAAACAACAACATTGAATATTATCACCAACGACGTGAGTGCAAACGATACAGAAGAGACTCGTCGGGCTCGTCAACCGATCCAGACGACTCATCCACGTCGGGTGACGAAGGTAAATCGTCCAAATAATTTATCCGTAAATATTTACATATTTTATGTAAAAACATTATCATCAATCTTCGTCTAAAAGTAGACATAATAAAGTAAAGAGCTTGAGCTTTTTCTTTTCATAAAAAAAATAGGAAAATTTTTCTTTTTCTTTTCACAATTGTTTGAAAGTTTAAATAAAGTAGAACAATGATAAAAATTCTATCAGGAAACGAATTTACTAACCTACTTTTCTATTCACTTGAATTTAACAAGTATATCAAAAGCGTCGATCATTTAATTTTTTATTTTCTTTTATTAAAATAAAGTAGAAATGAAATAATAAATAATAAAATAATACTTGTGACCATCGAATGTATTGAGAGTCAGCAAAAATATCAGCACAAGATGAAAACTAATACGTTCTAGAAGGATAGAAAGATATACATGCCAGTAAATTTGAGATGATGATAAAGAACTAGAGGAATAAAAAAATATTTATGTATATTTATGAGTAGAAGGTGAATCGATCAAGTAGTGCGATGAAGAAAGGAGTGTGGCAGGCAGGTGTTGTGATATAAAAATTTTTATACTCTATCTAAGGTGTGATTAGATCGATACAAATCGCTGACTTCGTTTCAGATTCGCGTCTATTGAGCACGTATTGATACTAAGATTTCTGCATCAATGAACTGCACCAAAGAAAATTCCTTGCCAATATATTTCAATTAAATAGTTGTGATTGAATATTGAAATTGAAATATTATATAGCAGTAAAAATTTTTTTTCTCATGTCAAACACACCGCGATGTCTGACTTAATGTATACTCTCACTACTTGCAATCACGATAAACTTATTCTTGTGAGGGATAAAGTGTATTATTTGTCCGTGATCATCTGAAATTTAAATTAACTCGATAATCTATTATACAGTTTGAAAACCATCTGCCACATTGTATAATACAGCGCTACGATACTTTAGCTAATTAATCCCTCGATTTTATATAAAGGCCATCGGATAATTTATTACAATTAATGAAAAGCCATTGTGTATTATAATCGGGGGAATAATATTATAAGAATAATTCTACGAGATTAAAAATAAGCTTTCAGGATAATGACATGGAATATTTAATGATTTTTTAATATCTCATTTTATTTTAAACAAATCGTTGATTTTTTTTTTTAATTCACATTTTTATTTAAAATGATTTAAGTCAATCCAATTACATTTGTCTTGTAAAGAATTTTCGTTCTATTTTATTTTATTCATTTTTTTATTTGAGTACTTTTCTTTTTTTTTTTCATTGTTATTGAGAAGACAACTTTTCATTGGATTATTTCACTGGATATTCTCTCGTTTGACTCTTTGTTAACAAGACTACCAGGTCGAATAGATTTTCATTAGAAGTATGTTCGAAAGAGACCAACTCTGTCAGCAATTAAATTTAAACTACTTCACGATTGAAATAGTAAAGTTCGTTGCAATACATATTACCACCACGAATTCCATCAAAAAAACAAGAAGAAATAACAAATATACTCACGATTAGATGAAACAAGACATACCTAACAACACTCACACTCAAACGAGTCAAATAGAGTACGAGTATAATTCTCAACTTAACTTTTCTTGTTCTTCACCTTTATATCATTCTCTTTTTTTTTTTCTCTCATTATCTTCACTCTAAATATTTCTCATTCCATCCAAGTCGTGCATTCTCTCTCAAAGCCTTAGCTTAAATTTCCACTAAAACATTTCGACAGCTTGTTACACCACGTCCCATTGAATTTAATTTCACTCAATCTGTCACCGGACATTCATTCAATTTATTTAATCCCATAAAAATGTTTAGACTTAATCACGTCTGTCATTAATTACTATCCAACATGAAATATTAATTTTATTTCTCCCATGTCATTTTATTATATTATTACTTGCGCTTTTTTATTTTTGTTCATTCATTCACGATCGATAGTTCACTTGATAGTGGGTAACATTGGACAGATAAATTGATTGCCAGTGGCGACCTAAATCGGAAGCCATCAAGTTCCATCGGCCTGGGTGTCCAGAGGGAACGCGCGCGAGAATTGGATACATACAAGGCTACGCCATTATACGTAGATATATAGATAAATATTGAGCATAGAAATTTATATGTCTGTGTGCGTATTGTGTAGTTGAAGAGATGTTGGACGAGATGGAAGCAATGGTATAAATCTAATTTTCTAGTAGAACGATGAAAAGCTCTCTCGCGCATGAAACAGACACAGAAGTTTTATTTGCATCTTTCGTTCTCTCACCTCATCTTATGAACATCATTTCTTGAATTTATACAACACATTTGTGGCTATCAGCGCGAGTCTGCCAAATGAGATTTCTCTTTGTCATTCTGAGATAAATTTATGATAGAAAATATATAAAAACTTAATAATTGGGTAATTAATATATATATTTTTTAATATAAATTTGATTTATTGATGAAATTAATGGTTCGATAACGTCCAAGGAATGAATTAATTGATATAATAATTTGAGATTAAGTTGAGATAGATGGTGATTAGTAGTTGTATATATTGAAGAGAATAAAAGTTAGATTACATGCGATAATGCACCGTCTGGAATGTCTCGTGTGAAAGTGAGTGTTGGAGATAATAAAGATATGTATATATGGTCGCGGATGTTGAGTAAAATGCAAGTCTTTTTATGAACGTTGTAAGCATTGGTTTATTTATAACGATGTGACCTTAATTGACTATTAAAATTCATGGAATGCGGTGAAAACTAGGAAAATTAACGAGTGAAACGTCAGCGCATGTAGATAGGTATTTAAGTATCTTACTGTACAATCCGATTATTAAATCGTAATTTTAGTCAATATTATCTGTTGATTCAAGCAATATTTATATAAAAATTGCATAGGAAAAAAAATATATCGCGTGCAACTTTGATATATTTTAATTACTAACTTTGCAATTACTGAACTTGTATTAATAAATGTCTAAACGAATATTTCATGTTTTTTTTTTAATGCATTGCAGTATTCCGGGGTTATTTATGAAAATTATTCTTCGGTAATTAAAGATATACATTAATAATATTAAACTAAAATATTTTTTATGCAAATTTTTTTTATTGAATCCATTTAATTATTTTTTATATATTTTTTTCTTTGTTCTAACTGATGTGAGATGACAAAAGTTAAAGAAATTCCCTTTAGATCTTTAGATATATTTTTCACTGTCGCTTTGAGCGATTATTCTAAGCTTTTTCTTTCTCAGCGAAATACCACACGTGCACGAAAACTATAGTATAGGGCATTTTGAGATCGGTTATATCACAGAATAACCCCTAGGCGATTATTGGATTCTACCACGGGAATTTCTTTTGTTTCTCGTCAGATGTCCCCGGGCCAAGCAGGTATAGAGGTAGTAATGTACCTACATATACGTAAGCAGGGGGTTGGTATAGGCAAGCAAAGGGAGAAACAGAAAGTGAGAACTATCAGGGGACGTCTGCAGGCGTGTTGATAATTCACATCGTTAACCCAACATTCGCGATTGAGCTTATCGGATCGTTGGAGATTTAGTGTAGACAATGAAGACAATGAAACAGAAAGACAGGAAAAAAAAAATTAATGAATTAGAGTGGTAAAAAAAAAATGAAAGAAAATGAAAAAGAATAATAATTTTTCTGTCCAGTCAACATAATGAGATCATCAAATGTCATCTAATTGGGATCCCAGTATTTATTTGGAATTAATTTCTATTTTTTTTTGTCAAGGATTAATGTCAAATAATTATTTTCATAGAAATTAATTACTTGCATGACTTTTTTTTTTTTATTCGAGAAAGATAAATCTAGATTATTAAAAATAATATTGAACGAAAAACTTCCATAGGTATTTTTATTTCTTTTATGTGAAAAATTTATAAATTGAAGTAGGAGGAAATTTGAGATAGCAAGGCAGATTGGATAACAATGTAGCAACGATATTGATGGAGAATTTTTCACGATCCTTGTTCTAGATTACCTTTTTTTTTAAATATACTTTCACAATTCAAATAAAATGAAGGAAAAAAAAATCCTATAAAAAATTACAAATGGATAACTCGACTGAAGAGATTATAGATATATTTATTTAACAATCATATTCCGTAGATATTATTTACATATTCCAGAGTATAATTCCAACATTCTATCACTCGTCTACACTGTAAACAAACATTCTCTCATAAAAAAACTCTTTCATTTTTATTATTTTTATTTCAACTCAAACTAATCATTAAAATATTTCATCATCATAACTTTGTTATAACAACGAGATGTAAACAAATTTTCAACTCACCCATCAACAACATCTTGTTTTTATTATTATCATTCCCCAAAGTTTTGTGTATACAATTTTGAAAATTGGTAAAATGTGAGAGACATAATGGAGCACAAGTTTCGAAGACGAGACATGAATCCATAAAGGAGCTTCAATGTTACTTTTCTCAAGGGATAGTTGATTCAGCACACGCAGTACACAATTGTATCTCATATACATATCTATACCTACACAGATATTTATATTATTCATGCTAAAATACATAGAAGTCCAACGATAGGTCCAGAAGCCACGAGATCTAACCATCAGTGCGTGGTTTGGTTGATATCGCTACAACCTACTTCCCTCAAATACCATTCAACCCTCTTCACTTCCTCCCCTATCATTGGGGTTCAGTGCGTATTCCTTAAAAATTTTGGTACACCGCATCATCGTCTCAAAAATTGTATTGCATAATAAAATTTTATTATTAATTATTTTTCATAAAATTCTCAAAGTTTGCACTCAAACTCAACAGCAAAAACTTGATGAATGAATGTAAATAAATGCTAGTCAAAGAAAAATTATAAGTAGTTAATGAAAGAGTAGAGAAAAAATATTTTAAATTAATTCTAATTTAAAATCATCTGAATTTTTTTTAGAGGATTAAATTTTTGTGATATTTTAATGAGAAGTATGTTGAGTTAATTGATGAATTTAATATTTGGGTATGAATTGAGTGCATTTAGTTAGAAGATACAACGAGGGAGAGGGAGGGTAGTGTTCATTTAATTTAGAATTGGAGCAATATAGTTAAAATACAGTATTTAATGGGAAAGTTTGATGTTAACACTTTGTGTTTTGATGACTTTGAGTTACGTTCAAAGTGTTGAGAAGTGAGATGCTGGTCTGTAGGTATAGAGAGGTAGATATTGAATGTATAAAATGGTGTACCTACTACTCACGTACTTTATTGGATTGAAGATTATCTGATGCTGTTGAAGGGTGATTTAGTTCAAGTATAAGAGAGGATTTTATCGATTTGTATATTTATATCTATAAAATACATCAAACGACTTCATTTTGTTATCGTGCCAATGATGCTAATATAGCGCGAGACTATATATATACATGCAGTTTAAGATTGTCCATCTATCTATAATATATAGATACACATATACATATATATATGTGAATGTGTAATTTTTTTTTTCTGTTAATATAATATATTCTTGCTGCAAAATTCTACGGCAATTTTCTACAGACAGAAAGTCATATGAATTGGTTAGATGCCAGGTTCAGGGTCGTCGGCTTTGGCACAAATGAAAATCGGCGCCAGTTTTTCCATTTTCCAACAAACTAATAAAAAATAAAATGAACACAAATATATATTTTAAATCAATGAATGAAATATCATCAAAAAATTCAAATTTTTATTACTAAATTGCATAATAATCTTATGAATTTATTCATGAGATTTACAATTAATTATTAAAATTATTGAAATATTTATTTATTTCATATCATAATAATTATTTACAATTTGATTAAATACCTATTTTATAATTACATTCTATCTATTTAATATGAAATTGATGGTAGTTAATAATAAATTAAAAATCCATTTGTTTGCGCACGAGCGCCATATAATTGTGTTATCGCACTCGCAAGAGACGTCACCTCGTCCTCTATTACTTCTCTCTATTTTGCCTCCCGGGTTGTGGCAATGCCTCAGAGCTATTTGCCGAGCAATTTAGCGAACGTGACAAATCGTCACGTTGGTTACAGAGCCACTATATAACCAATAGTTGAAATCATGCGTAATATATGCCACAGTAAATTAAAAAAAATAAATAAAGTCATCCTTTTTTTTTTAAATATTATACAATATGCAAATAGGTATTAATTAATTATTAATTTTTTTTTCCAATTCTCATTGTTCATAAAAATAACAAAATATTTAACATTCTTTCATGCTCCAACTTTATATCTAACATAAAATTAAATATCTCCACACAAAATTCTATTATTTGTTTATTTATGTACATAAAATCTTATGGTGACATGGTAGAATTTATGCAAATTTCTAGCTGGCATTTACCAAAGTAACCTTATTACAAAAGGGATGCAATGGTGAACTAGCAATATACATGTTTGTGTGTGTACACATGAGCTCAACTAATCGCTTTAGTTCTACGTTTAGTAATATTTGCCAAAGACGTTTGTTGTGCCAAGTGAACTTAATAAATGTGCTACGAGAATTGTATCTTAATAGAGTTTATTCACACACCACATTCGATAAATATTTATATATTTATCAATTTTATTAAACATACATAAATTCTTGAAACACACATTTTATTTAAATGAGAAAATAATTTTTTTTTTTTTTTTTGCACTATTTAATTAAATATTCTCTTTTTCATCAACAAAATCATATTATCAAGGGAGATATGAATGGAATAAATATGTACGAGTGTCGTATGTATGATCAGTGACATGAAAATGTTTCTATTAAATATTTTTTTTTTTTTTTTTTTCATTCATTTGTTCATAATTTTTCTCTTGGTTTTTTTTTTATCCCTCAATGTCTGGATCCATTCATATGGTTGGGCGCCAATCATGTGGATTTATTCAATGCCTGCGTATTATATTATATTATATTTGAGTAGACTTCACCCACCTTTCAAGAGTTGGAGAATTGAATCCGTGCAAGCTTCCTATAGATATATTCTCTGTGTGGTTTTTCTTACTTCACTCGTTGCATTCGTATAGCAAAATGTGGTGCACTCCAGATACGAAATTAAATCGGCTTCCATGACGTATTGTTCTCAAAAGCTTTAGCTCCTTCAGTGCAGGTGTGCACACACAAATCCACCATTGCATTCACTTATTTATATCACATGACCCAACGTAAATTTATTTTAATGGAAAAGAAAAATATATTTTTTTTTCTCTGATTATTTTGCGACAATTTATAGATATTATAATATAAATATAAAATTAATCTGACAATTTTTTTTTGTTGATATTAAGACAGAAATTTTTATTTTAATCCTCACTTTACTTAAAATTTTCTATAGCACGTTCATGGCAAACAAAGTTGCAGTTTAATTACATGCAAACTTCCGCTTGTCTCCTCGTTTTTTTTTATTTTTTTTTTTTACCCTTTCACATTAACCTTGCACAAGTTCATATCACATAAAACATCTTAAAGATATAATAAACTAAAAAGCGCAAATGTGATACTCTTCAGCCTCTTCTATAATTTAAAATGTATCATTAAAAGGCTACGAGTAAAATGAGTATAAAAAAATATTTATATTTTTTAAAAAATAAATACACGACACTTTATAACGTTATAACGAGCTTTACGATCATATAAATATGTCATTTTTTTATATATGCATGTGGCAAAATTATTATACGGTACAATATGTCGCAGCAATATTTTTTTTATTTTTACTCTTTATAAATAACAAAAATATTTATTTTACATATACGTTATGTAAAAGCTCCTTGGCCAAATGCAAATACACTATACAGAAAGTCTTTGGTATATTATACATTATATTCCAAAACAAATGCATAAAAGTTGAAGTGACTGTACGTAGTTGTACTTCATAAAGTATATTACACAATCCAAAATTGAAATATACAATTTATTCCTGCATTCTTTCTTGTGAATAGAAAATTGTAATGATGGAGTAAATGAAACAAACTCTCTTGGCCTTCGTTTATTCCTTTTCAAATGTTCCCTTCGTGACACTTGAAGCCATACCAACAACACAGTATAGCAATAAAAAAAAAGTACATAACAACTATCCTCCACTTGTTCACATGACAATTCTATTGTTACAATTCAGCTAAATAAAATTACAACGTAAAATCTCTTCATAGATACATATATACACTTAAAAATTTTATTGCTTATATACAAATGAAGAACTTTACATATAAACTTATTATTAAAATAAATATAATGTATAAATATCAATTACATTATAAATATATTTTTTTTTTCTTCTTAATTTATTCATTTAATAAAAATATAATAAAAATAATTGTTGAAGTATAATTATAATTTAATTTTTATTTTATTTTATTGTAATGACATATAGCCATTTACAATTTATGTATTATCCTTTAAGTAAACACGATGCATTCAAGCATGCACCAACTTGCAATATGAAGTTGAGATTTCAAAATTGCTCGCAGGCAATATACATTATACATAACATGCATATATTAATTTTCTCGGAGGCTCTGTATCTGAAATCAACCCTTATAACCTCCGTTAGAAATAGCGTTAGATTATATACTTGAGAGAATGCGCATGCATGCAAATACCAGCGATAAAGAGAACATGGCAAACTGTTATATAATATATATTTCTCTATATGATATCTACTCTGCCAAAATGTCTATATTCCTTGTCTTATAAACCATCTGCTGAGGGCACTTCCTCTTGCAATAATCCCAGAGATGTCAAAGCTCATTCTCTTCAAATATTATTTATATATACATTCGCATATTGTGCAAATCTTTCTTGAAAGCTCATACGTAACTCTATATTTGTTTATTTGTATCTGGATGTATAGATTTTCAATGGTGATGTTGGTAGATGAACTTTGTGGTCGATTGAGCATACATAAAAAATAAATAAATAAATAAATAAAATAATCGTGATAATATTTTGATATTAAAACTATTTTTATAATTTAATATTTATCAATAATTGAAATTTTTTTTTATTTATTGTATAACATTTTATAACGATTATTCAATTGTTTTATTTTAATATTGAAGTTTCATTGATGAAAATAATTAATTAAATTGTGTGATTTTTTATATTGCCAATTATTATTTGGGAATATTTTTATCAAGCACCTTGTTATCAACATTTCCTTCATCACCATCGTCGTTGTTATGTCTAGCAATCATAAATGTTTATACCATCGTCTACCATACAATTGTCTCTTAGCTCTCATGTGTTGTTCATGCAATTGCATTGTGTCCTGAGGCGTGTTGACGTTGCGCTTTTGCGATTATGTCACTTGACATTATTGTGAACCATTTCAGACACTCACACGACACGATCGACATTTAGATCGATATTAAACCAATGACGGTGTATGGAAACTATCATGTTATGGTTATGGGTAATTGTCCAGTAGTATAAGCACTTTAAACTTTATCAAGTTATCAATATTGTAACATCTTTGGGTCTTTTGTTGTTGGTTACACATATTAATGAATATGAATAATAAATTATTTTTTCCTTCACTTGAATTCAGGGACAAATGGATGAATTAAATATACAAGTAATTGAGGAATGAATAATAAATATTTGAATCGATTGGATTTTTTTATTTTTATATTGGAGAATTTTTAGATAAATTAATTAATTAATTTTTCTTTTTTTTTTTTATTTTTGTTTTAGCTGGAGGCGCTCTCGAAGAAACTAACCAAAGGTCCAGCTCTGCACACAATCGCCACTCTCTCACAAAAGGTTTGTTTGTACTGTTGAATAAAATTGATTTACCGAATGGGAAACAGGGAATAATTTTCAAATATTCAAATTTAACCCAGGGATTAATTTATAGAAATTTATAAATTCATTTCAAGTTCTTGTATGTTGTAAAATTTGTAAATTTATTCTCTCACACTTTTGTTGGTATAATTACACCAGTGTGTTTGATTAAACTTCAATTGAATTATTCACAGTAGCGTTGATTTGTTTTATCTTATCATTTTTGTTCTGAAAATCAAGCCAAGAGAATTTAATTCAAAAATATGATAAATAATTTGAATAAGAATAGAATTTAATTACACAGTCATTAAAATTGGTTATGTTTGGTATTATAGTTGAAAATACGTTAGTGTGTTTTTTCAATTGTTTTATAATTTCATTTTTGTTGCTGGATTTTTTTTTTCCCTTCATCAACATTATTTTCCCCTACAAATGCTTTCATTATTTTCCATTTGGCTATTTATGATCAATACGCCATTAACATTGTACATGTACAAGGTATTTTTAATATTAAATTCAAACCGTTTTTTTTTTAATTAAAAAAATTCTACTGAAAAATTTTATATTTATTATTCGCAAATTTTTTTTTTAAATCAACTTTAATTAGATTTTCATCAAAAAGTTGAATTAACAATTTTGAATTACGATCCAAGTTTAAAAGTTGATGTCAAAGAAATAGAATATTTTTAGTTTTAAACAAAAGTATATATTTCAAAAATTGTATTCAGATTTGAATTATTATTTTTTCTCTCCCTACTTGCAATATTTTATACACATCAGCTTATACATTTTAGCTGCCTTTCTTTTTATTTATTTCCCTATTCACTTTCTCATGTCTGTCGTATTTGTAATATATACCCACATGTGACACAATTGCCATCGATTTTTTTTATCTCAAGACAGTTGGACACAACTTTTCACATTGGAGAGTTTGGGATGAGAATGAACGATGAAAGTACACATGAATCCAAATAGAACACTATACCTTTAAACCTTCCTACCAACTTTTATCCCCTTCTTGTTCACGATCACTTTTACGTCTTTTATTTTTTTCTACCTCTGTATAAAAGAAGTGTAGAATAAGACTATCGAAGTACTTTTATTACAACTTTTCTCTCGAAATGTTTGAAAAAACCACATTGCTCCATTTTATTTTTTACTCTATTCAAACTTTTTTTTAAAAAATATATACAAGTAAATATCATAATAAATTTTTACTTTGTTATTTTACAAGAAGAATGAAATGTCATTTCATCATATTACATCTGAGACAATTTAATTTAATAATTCGAAAAAAGTAATAATAAAAATATAAATGTTTTCTCAATAATGTATAAAATATACAACTCGTAATGGCTCTTGTATGAGATTTTTTTTTGGAGCAATATCTCGATGTTAATCTGGAAAAGTTATAAAATATAAAACATGGAATGAAAGTAAAAATGATTTCTTAGTCGAGACAGTCAATAAAGTCCGATATTCAGCTCACAAAACTCAATGAAGAAGGAAATTTTTTCGCTGGATTTATCTTGATAACTCGCAGTACAATTCAAATAGAACATCGTATATTTATTGTTGAATAAAAGTTTGAATTGCACTCTATCTTTTCTTCTGATATATTTATTTATTTTATTTTATTTTATTTTTTTTTATTTTTTCGAATGGAATAACCAAGTGCAGTCAATTCTGATTTTATTCCTGATGAAAAATGTCGTCTCATAGTATACATACGTTCTCCAATATGCTTTCAATCTTTTCAAAACAATGAACAACACACTGTGAATTTTGTATATTTTTCCAATACATATATACACACAAATGTGGTGGAAAAATAAAAGACTTTTATATACGACTTATTCACTTGACGCATTATCGCAATGTAAATTTTTCCTTTGTTGTGCAAAAGATTTTGCATTCAAATTAACTGGTTAATATTCTTTTGAACACGCGGAATATTATTTCTACGAATAGAGTATCATTATTATTATCTCTATTTCCAAATGAACACTTTAATAATTGAATTGAAGAGACTAAAACTTGATAAAGATGACGAGGAAAAATTTTTATTAATTAAAATTTTCTGCAATAATGATAAGAGGAAAATTTTTTTTTTTTTTTCACTTGCTGAAGATTTTCTCGTTATTCTATCGTTGTGCTTTGTATATTTTTTGTTTTATATGCAATCTTATTTTTACTCAGAGGTGATAATGAATAATTAAACAAAGAAGTGTCGAGACTAAATGATAAAATGAGGTGGAATATGTTAAAGACTTTTTTTTTTTTTTTTTTTGTAAGATTGAATGAAAGAGAGATAAAGAGGTTTTCATTTTGTGTATTCAACCGACCCACTTCTAAAAATAACTTGTCGACGATTAATGAACATATATATACATATATGTATAAACAAATACTAGTCATAGAGTGGAGAGTTTTTCAGAGTATTTGAGAGACTTTAAATGTTTGTTTAGTCCTCTTGAAAAACTGTTGACTTCATTTGCATATTTCTGTTCCAAAGTATTTTCTAATTTTTTTTTCCTATTCTTCTCTAGAAAAATTCATGGAAATGCCCGAAATGTACATATATTACACATCTGTTAAATCCTTTTTCTTCCCTTTATTTTTATTTTTACACTTTTGTCCTCAATTTAATTTTTTTCCCCTTCATTTACTTATTTTTGTCTTGTTTTCCCCAACAGTTTTAACTCTCACTTGAATGATTTTCAGATATTAAATTCATTCAAGCATGAGAAATATTTTCACGATTCCTCGCAGCAAAAATAAAAAATCCATTTAACATTCCAAACATTTATATTTACAAAATTACAAAAGAAAAAAAAATTAACAACTGAAAAAAAAAAAATATTTTTTCACCACTCATATACATGTCCTCTTTTTTTTTTCCTGACAAACGCCATGCAGGATCATTCAATATTCACAATCAAATTGAATCACCATCGTCCCGTTGTTTACATCAACGAATATTTCCACGCATACATCTCAATCTCTTGCATCATTCTTCTCACTCAATAATCGTTTATGCATGCGTATATAACTGCACAAATGGAAAATTAAATTTCCAAATATCCAATATTACTACACAGTCCTTGGACGCACAAATGCTGACGATTGACATCCCTCTGATTAGTCCACTCATGGAAATGCTGATGTGTGTCTCATCATCATACAAATTCTGCAATTTGAAACAAGTTTCAACAATTTTATTTACCACGACAGTTTATCGATATTACATTATTACATAACATCGTCGTCTACAGCTCATTCAATCTTTCTCGTCCAATATACAAAATAAGTCAATTTTCCAGGCTCAAACTTTTGCCAGGTATATAAATTATACATTGTACTTTATCGTCATTTAATAATTTAATTCTAAACAATTTATATTCAGGGAAAAAAATAATATCATCAAGAGATATTTATTTTATTTTATTTTATTTTATTTTATTTATTGATAGATGAGATATTTATTTTAATTAATAAAAATAGGGAATGGAAGTATTAATGAATGTGTTGAAGATGGAATTGTTTGTCAGTTGAAACACTGACATTCTATACCTGTTCAATTTGTATCAATGCTACTACTAATGACGTGTTCAATTGACAAAGATAACATGAATACACCCCCAATGTGTCCGTTTATCGTTATGCGTCTGGAGGACAAGCAAAATAGATTGTGACATGTGAATGGAACGACGTAAAACAGATAGATATGTATAAGTAATACCAAGTCTGACACTTGCAATCAGCAGCCGGAAATAATGTCACGAACTGAGCTTCAATTGCGCAAACGCGTTTCCTATTTCATGAAATTCGATAAAGTATTTGTAATTAGTTTATTACATAATTTAACTTCAATTTTCAATTTGTAATATTGTTAATCAGAACAAATTGTATATTATTTATTTGTCAAAAATATCAGCTCGTGCGGTGGAAAATAATGAAGAAATATTTTGTGACAATTTTATTTAATTTTCTTTAAATTTTTTTTTGAGTTATTTAATTTTTTCTCAGAACAAACAATGCATTGGTTTGCTAATGTTGGATTTGATGAAGAGCTGAGACAATTACGAGGTAAACATGATCGGGTTTCAATTTAATTCATGCATGGTTTGATGAATAAATAAAACAATTTTTTAATCGATTAATTAATAAAAATTTTTATTTTTTTATATTTTTGTTTCATTGAAAACTAATCGCACATGCTTTGTGTATTCAAATAAATTCGTATGGAATAATATGAAGAGAACCACATTGAACAAATAATTCATCAAACGTAAATACTCGACATGATCTGGAATTATATTGAGCCCTAAACCAACAATTGTTATTGCTGTTGTCCAATACAAACCTGGATTGTATAAACAAAACACTTTAGTCTCTTTACAATTCGCATACTATATAATTATATAAATAATACGTATACCACGTATTTATTTATACAAAGACTTAGCAAAAACAACAACCAAATATAAACTTTGATGCGCTTTTGAAATGTACTAAAAAACGTTTATTTTAAAATTTATTTTGGCTGGTTTTGAATGAACTTGAAATGCATCTCATAATATATATATATATAATTTTTGTTTGGTCATAAACGAATCATTTTATTTATTTATAATTTTAATTTTAATATTGATAAAATTTCCATCCAATAATTGTGAATAAAAAATATGTAAAAAATAAATCAACAGATTCGAAGCGTCGCAGTCTCTACGACGAAGACTCCTTAGATGGTGATCATCCTAATGACAAGCAAGGTATAATCATAATTATCAAATCAAACATTTAAATTTCCTTCAACCTATTTCCTTTAAAATTCAATAATTCATTCATTTGTTTAATTATTTATTTTTAATTAAAATATTATTCATTCTGCACGTTATAACGTTTGAGTTTTTTTATTTTTATTATTTATTCGTGTCATAGCATACAAAAAAGTCATTTGATATTTCTTATTCTCTTTCTCTTTACATGAGAATCAACGTCCAGTTGACAAAGTTGGGTGGAAATTGGACAATTTATGAAATAACTATTCAACTATATAATGTGAAAAATATTATTTTGCAGGACGTGAGTCAGCTGGAAGTGGAAAAGACGTGGACAGAGTTAAACTAGTACGAGATAGACAAAATGAAGAACGATTAAGAAAACTTGAAGAGTTGAAACAGCAGGCATTATCAGCGCAACGATTTCGTGAACAACGTGAAGTTGAACGACGGAGACGTATTGATGAATTAAGATCTAGAGACACTGATAGGTAATATAATATACAATTTAAAAAAATTTTATTCAATAAAAAATATTTATTCCCAATGATTTTTTATTTTACTTTTAATTCATTTAATTAATTTTATTTTTATGTTTTTTAGACGAAGTCAAGTTGAAGAGAGAAAACGTTTAATATGGGAAGCAGAGCGAGAACGAAGAGAGGCAATATTGCGAAAGAATCAAGAGCGAGAAGCTCGTATAGAAGCAAAGAAAAAAAATGAACGATCACATATTGTCTTTGCATTTGGCAGTTCGACACCACGAATGCTTGAGCCAGCTGATACTGGTGGTTCGACATTCTGGGGTACACGACGAGCCACGTCTACCACTAATGTTATGATGTTTCCGGCAGCACAACCGCTCACGAGGAGATCTAGTGAACGTGAACTTGATGGTAGCAAGAAACGCGCCACATCTGCTGGTGGTCTCGATCGTAAACCCGGCGAAGGTGTGTACAAACTATAGATGATTTATTATATTTTTATTTATTTATTTTTTTATCTAGTTTTAATTGGTGGATGAAAAAAAATATTTTTAACCTTTTTCTTTTCTATATTTTTTCACTTTTGAGTTGGGCTAGGTTGATTTTAACTCTGGGATCTTTAAAATGGAGGTTGTGGGTTTATATATTTATAACTTGTATTTTAATATTTTTATTTTGTTCTCACTTTGGAAAAAAATTTCTATTTATTTTCATATTTTTTTTTTCTGATAGCAAGGAATATATTGCTAGTTTTTTTTTTTATCAATGAATATTTTTTTGCTATTTCAAAGATACATACAAAGCAGTGTGTAAACTTATCGAGCAAAAAAAAAAAAAGAATATCAACATGGAAATAAAAAATATATGTGAGTTGAGCAAAGCACTGAGAAATTAAGTTGTCAAACGTCTTTCACTTCTTATCTTCTTCGTCTCGACGTCGTTCTTATTGACGTCTTATTTTATTATAATTTTTTTTTTCTTACATTAACCGCCGATCTTATTACGGATAATAGAAATAAACTCATCAGCTTCTCGCAACTTAAATCGTAAGTTACCACACGTTTCTACCTATTTTTTTTTTTTTTTGTTATTCTTTTACTTATTTTATGGACATCCTACTCCGTATTAAAGATGTCCGGCAGGTACGGCAGGTACGATTCTCCTCAATCGATTATTATTCATACAATATTGTTTCATTTATATTTATATACATATTTGTCAGTTGCTGTTAGTTATTTAAGCTAGCCGTTATAATTATTAATTTTATTCCAATAGATATCGAGAATGTGTGCCATGAATTTTATGTTTACAATATGAACGTTAAATATTCATGTCAATGTGAATTTCGTTGTGAATTCGACTCAGAGCAATGTTGCTTGACATCTACAATAAATCAACAATTAATTTTTAATTTCATATTATTATATTTATTCATCTATTATTTTTTTTTTTACATTACCACAAATAATGTCCCGCATGATGATAAACAGAAAGGTGAATTAAATATGAAATTTGAATTATTATTTCAAATAATGTCTACTTAAAAATTCATTTTTTCATTTGTTATTAAAATTATATATTTTTTTTTCTTCACCCACCCAAATTGCTAGGTTATGACAGTGTTTTCCTTTTTTGTACGCAGTATTTATTTTAAATTCCTCTTTACTATTACTCTTTATTTACATTTAGCTTTTTTTTCAGTTGCGCATCGATGCACAAAATATTTATATTATGCACACAAAGTCACTCTCCATCCTCGCATTTCCGCTGTCATCTTCATTTGTACAAATATATAATTTAAAAAAATATAAATTGTACAATATCATTGAAAATAATTTTCCACCACGCTCGAAAGAAACGAGAAAAAAAAATTATAAGATAGGTCGAGTGAAAAAGACGGTTGAATTACACACCTCATTTTTTTTTTTTTTTTTTTTTTCGAAATACTTTGTTTACAGATATGAGAATGTCATTGTCTATGTACGAGGTGTTCAATTGGAATTCTAGTCTTGATCCTTCTATAACTAATGCGAAAAATAAGAGAGCCAGCCTCTCACTACCTCCCACAACTGACATCTTTGCCATTGATGATAAATCGGATAGTGACACTAGGCGTGCTACGATGCAGCGGGCGACCAGTGGTGAGTTCCCTCTCATGAGCGACCAAATGGAGCCTGATGCATCTATTCGGGAATTTTAAAATTAAAAAAAAAATATAATAAATATATTTATTTATTTCATTTTTTTTTTTTTGATTGGTTTTTATTTTAATTTAATTTTTTATTTAGTTGTCATGGGCTAAAGAATGATATGTCGAACAATATACATTTGCCTATTGTACTCGTTAAAGCATTATTTTTCATTAAGTCTCATTACACATAGAATCACATGACACGCATGTCTATGAAAAAGAGAAAATAAACTGACAGACAAAACAGAGTGACACTATTTTTTTTTTTCATTGTGATTCATCTATCTTTATCATATTTATTCGCACATTTTGTTTTGTTTCTCTTCTTTTATCGATTCATCACGACGAGAAATCGAAGTATATTTTAAAAATTTAGACATATATTGTATGTGTGTGTGTTTTTTTTTTTTAAATTTTTTTGTGTGCTTAAAATGTTATATTTATGTGTATTTGTTGTTCTTGCCTGCATTTGAGCATGCTAAAAAGTGTTTGTTTTTTCGTTGCGCTTATTCTTTACATATTGCTCACACATACCAGCCAAATTCATAATAACTCTACTTTTCAACTTTGAAAAATGTCGAAACTTTAATATTATAATTTAATATGAAGGAAAAAAAATTTTTAAAACAAATAATTACTGTCTTTCAGTAATAAATATCAACATAAAAAAATTACATATAAATATGTAAACTTTCTCCCATTTATAAAATAAAAATTTCCATAATCCATTAATAAAATTCACTTTGAAATAACTCTTCAACTTTGCCAATTCCATAAATAATAAATAAAATAATAATATTTATTCAGAGCTGATGTGTGAATTTTAGATGACTGCGTGCGCGCAAATTGTCGTTAAATTGTTGGTAATATTAGTCGTAGCTTTCTTAAGCATAAAACTTTGCAGGTGACGAGAGTGATGCAGCACCAGGAACACCAAGCTCAATATATCTTCGTGTGAATCGTCGTCGTACGGATTTGATGCCAACGATACCATCGCCACGTGATGGAGCACCAACATCAGGGCGTAGTTCAAGCGCCAAGACCTTCACACGATCACCAGGTAGGACTTACTCAATGTCCAGGCTGGATCAGCTTGCACAGCCAAGGAAACCGCGTATCGGTGAGCTTACAACGCTCACCGAACAGCACCAACATCAGCAACATCATCATAATAATCATCATGATCGTCAAACATCACAAACCCTGGGCGCTTCCAGCATGAGTCGAAGCATGTCGCATTTGGCTGCGCCCGGGTCTATTAAAACTCTTAAACGATCAGATAATTCGCGTAGCATGGGCACATTGCCGGGTGCTGTTCATTTACCAAGGCCAACTAGGGCTGAAAGATTGCGCAGAAAGGCACGTGAACAGCATCAGCAACAACAACAGCAGCAGCAGCAGCAGTCGCAAGGTATGAAATAATTCTTGTGTATTTCAACTCCTCTGCGTAAAATATCCATTTAGAATTTATTGAAAAAATAATAAATACCAATTGCTATTTTTTTAAATTATGTGTATAATTAATTTTTATATTCATTAGCTTTGAATAATTATCATGCGCAAATAAGATATTAGTTAATTGATTAATTGTAAAATAATTTTGGTAATCTTGCTTTATTAAATTTCATTGAGGAGTTGAGAATCACAAGCATAATTTTGCATGTGGTTTGTGAGTTAAATGATAAAGAACAAAACAAAAAAAATATACACTGCATTTTGTTAATTATTTAATGATTGTGGGAGATATACGATTTAATTAATAATAGCTATTCTGTAATTTTATTAATACTGCTTTGCAAGTTTCCTTCATTTATTGTATATAATTTTCATGGACTAACAAATAATTCTAACGATATTTATTACTAATATCATTTATTTATATGTGCAATTGAGTGAATATAATAATATGATGAGATATTAATATTTCCCACTGATCATGCATGGTTAATAATTGATTAGCAAAATGTTTGTTGAAAATCACTGGTACTCTTATGCTGTTGGGGAATGCTTAACCATGAAGAAAATTAAATACAACCCACATTGAGGTGGAGGTAACTACAAATATTAAATTCAAATAATTATAACAATTCAAGCAGTATATCTGGTAAGCCGCATTTAAACCATTATTTTTATATCATCTCTAATAATTTTATTCGAAAGAAATTATATAAACTTGTATTTGATGTGCAATCGATCAATTTTAAATATTTTTATATTTTTATATTTATTTGTTTTCTATCTTATTTTTATTTAATTTATTTATTAATATTCTTTGCTTCTTGCAATCTTTTACAAGTTATATATAATTTCTCCTTTTTATTTTGTATATTAATTATCATTTTATTTATTTTATTTGTAATCATTCTTTCATCTGTATTTAATAATTTATTTATTTATCTCGCTAATATCTGACGTCAATACTATCGACTATCACTTGTTGGTGGTGGGATAATTAAAAACAAATTATACTCGCTCAAACGCTAGTGACACAGTGAAAAAATCAAATAGAAAAAGAAAAAATTTTATATATATTTTTTTTTCTTTGGTTTATTTATTTATATTATATTATATTATGATGTGTAAGATAGAAAAAAAATTTTTTTTTCGTATATTTATGTATCTATGAGACAACATCCTTATCGTGAATTGGGAATAAATGGGTTATATAGGTATCCGAAGCGGAGAGGTGACACCAAACAGCCCATCGCGACCCCACAGCTCCATGAGTCAACAAAGTGGCAGCAGCAGCGTGGCAAGCAGTAATGTCAATCTACGTCCTCGCACATCGACCCCGCGACGTCCGCGACCGGCATCTATTGCCGGAACAGGCGTTACTGTCACAGAGCGACACAGTGAGCATGGCTTTTTCAAAAAAAAAAAAAAAAAAAAAAAATCTTATCAGTGTGACAAAGTGACAATAATTTTTTTTTATTACTGTTTTTTCTACTGAAAACAATTTCACGCAAATAAGAAAAAGTACGAGAATCAATGAAGAAAAAAGAAAAAGAAATGCACCAAAAATTTCTTTGCATTAAAAATTTTTTAATTTCAATTTATAAATTTTTCACGCTTTTGCAATTTATTTATTTTTTTTCATTGTTTGATTGATTATTTTTATTATTGTTAAAATTTATTTTTAAATATTTTTCTTCATGAATTTTTGCTTCGTTTGAGCTATTGCACATGTAAATACAATTGGTGCTTTATGTGTAATTGAATATTAATGCTGATTTTATTATAAATGATTATAATTTTATGTATAAAAATTTTTCAGATTTGTTGAGTGACGTAAAAACGAAAGATTCATCAAAGCCACCACTGCCAAAGGTCCACACAACTCCAAAGAAACCGTCGTCATCAGCAACACCAAGGTTGAGCACCGGTGACACAACAACATTAATAAGAAAATCAAGTGACAGATTGATAAAAAGTGCAAAAGCATCGCCACGCATAACGCCAAAAGCAACTCCGTTGCAGAGTCCCGGTGCTGAACAGCCGTTGATTTCTCTCATACGTCAAAACACAACGGAAATAATAAAAAATGATGAGAGCATTGGCAAGGAAATGAAAGAGTCCAAAGTCATTGATGATAATAAATATGAGGAGAAAAAGGATCAGGGAAATGAAAAATGTCATGATATCAATGAAACAAATAACGCAACAATATCAGAAATAATTTCTACATCATCACCAATTTCAACTTCAAATGAAAAAATTGTCAAAGAAGACGTAACAAGAACAATAACACCTATCGCCCACCTTTTATCGAAGGATGATAGTGATAAAAAATTATCGCCCGAGGCCGACGCCGATATTGAGGAAGTTGTGGATATGTCTGCCTCAATGATTGCGAAAATTCGAATTACAACTGAGGAAGAGGCAAAAGCAGCGTTGGCTGAACGTCGAAGATTCGCGCGCGAACAAGCGGAGCGTGAAGCTGAACTTGAACGTCAACGACTAGAGGAAGAGGCACGTCAAGAGGAAGAAAGATTGCGTGCTGAGGAGGAAGAACAACGGCGGTTTGAGGAAGAAACAATTCGACTTGCGAATGAAGCTAAAGAGGCCGAGGAACAAAGATTGCAACTCGCTATTGAGGATGCAAGACGTCGCGAGGAGGAGGACAGAAAGAGACGCGAAGAAGAAGCCAAACAAAAATTAGAGAAAGAGGAAGCCGATCGTAAAGCACGTGAAGAAGCAGAAAAGTAATAATAATTAATTATATTTCGCTTTTTAATATGACAATAGTTTTATTTTCTCTTTAGAATAAAATTAATAAATTTTTTTATTTTTTATATATTGATAGGCAACGATTGGAAATGGTTGAACGGCTGAAAAAAGAAGAGGAAGAACGAATCGCCAGACGCAAAAGAGTTGAGGCAATTATGAAACGAACACGAGGAAATAGTCAAGCCAATACTCCGACAAAGGTAATTCAATTTATCATTTATGAATATTGTTTCAAATCAATTTATCTTTTTACAATTTAAATTTATCGAATGGTGAAATTATAGGGTGATGGGGGTGACGGTGACAAGTCAAAGGACGATAGTCCAATTGAAGAGAGTAAGCCTGTACCAGGCAACAATAAAGTCGACGATGTCATGACTGCAAGTTTAATTTCCGAAGCAACACAACAATTTATAAATGCAGAACAGCAAGATAATAACCATCACGCTATTAATAATAGTCCAATTGACATTGTGCGTAATGGTACTACGCACACAAATGGCATTAATAATGACATTAACAAAGCGACATTACTTGAAAATAATCAAGGCAATGGTGATGATGGTGAACTCAATGGACATCATATGAATCATGGGAATGGCATCAACACCCAGTCAATTACACTGGATAATGCCACCATGTAAGTATTATATTCGAGAATATAATAAATAATCAACAATCTATTTGCGCATCAAATTAATAATTAAAATAAATTAATAAATGCATTAAATATTTGTTATTGATATTGGAATAATGCTGAATTGCAATTTAATTCAAATAGACTTACAATTATTATCGATTCATTTCACTCGTCTTTTTTTTTTTTTTTTTTTTTTTTTTTTTTTTTTTTATTATTTTCCATGTATATTATCGGCATTTGTATTAACGATGAACGCATAAAATATTGAATTTGTATTGCTATAACCTGTGAGAGAATGTATACGAGCCAATTCACTACCAAAAACTATAGATTATTACATAATATTAAATTTAATAAATTAATGGAGCTATATAGAATTTTTCGCGTGTGTTTGTTGCGTTAAATTATTTACAAGTTGTTTTTTTTTCACATTGATTGATATTTACAATTGCAATTCATCAATTATATAACAATTATTAAAATGAAAATATGGTTCCTATTCTTATATAAATATTTATGCGTGTATATCATTAATTATTATCATGGCAATATAAACGAAAATAATTAATAAATAATTTGAAAATTCATTGATATATTAAATTGAAATGTGAATGGGATGAATAAAGTCGATGCAATATTTGCAATTATTTGGGCGTAGTGAAAAATGATAATATTAAATAATATCACACAGATTGGGGAATTTAAAAATATCATAAATATATTTGATAGCTTATAATTGATTCCCTTTTTCGATTTGAACAGTCAAACGCATCTAATCATGCTAAATTAATTCCATTCTTATATGTAATGTTATTAAAATATGAAGGGAAAAAGAAAGAAATAAAATGTGTAAGGCTTTTTTGATTGTGTGATCATTTTTAATTTATACAAAAATAGCTTAAACGCGTTGTCAAATAATTTATCAACTATAAAATAATTATGAGAACAAGGAGGCAATCTTGTAACAAAATTTATTCGAACGAAATGTAAGATTAAGAGTCAAAGAAATAATATTGCGAGAAAAAATGCGTTAATTGAATGGTTTAATAATTCTTAAAGATGAAGAAAAATAAAAATTCTATTATTATTGCCATTGTAAATCTATTATAATTACTAACAATTACAATTATGAATGCATACGTTAAATAAATTACATATTAATCGACGTGCGTACAGTAAAAAGAAAAAAAAGCTACAGCTATAACAAATTATGAAATACAAGTTATAAAAATTCATTTAAAAAAAATATTGACAATATAAACAAAATGATATTTTTCTTTTCTTTTTCTGTTGCAATTGTATTGATGAATATGTAATAAATGACGAATGGAGAAGCAAGTGTCAAGAAAAAAAAAATCTGTCTCCGAATGCAAGCGTATAACTGTTAAATATATTATTAAAAAACAATAATGATTATCTACGTGCTGCAATGTTGAATGTCGTGATAAATAATAACATCAATGTACATAATGTA
>JAQQBS010000004.1:7054476-7089529 GCA_030347275.1 Microctonus aethiopoides
AAAAAAAAAAAAAAAGGATGATATAATCATTTTTTTTTCGATTTTCACTTAAAAATTTGTGAAATAAATAAAAATGATGATAATTATGAGAGAAGAAGGGCATGATTTTTTGTGCGAACTGTGATGATGGATACTTCACTAAATAGTCACTGCTAGATATGTTTTTTTTTTTATTCACGGTTTGTAATATTAATTTTATTTTTTCATTATCAAATGATGAATGATAATTCTGACGGCCTATTTATATTGCGACCTCAGGCATTGATGGAATAAATAAATAAATAAATAATAGCGTTGATTGATAACACACAAGCAAGCGACAAAATATAAGTGGCAATTGTGAAAATTTAAATATTAAAAATATCGTTAATCAGTGGCTATTTATTATTAGTGTAAATGTAAAGGAAGATTAAATCCGTCGCGTTATTGCATACATGCAACTATGCAATACATATGTTTTATTATGTATGAGTTGATATGTTTTTGTTATATGTAATGTACAAACATTTTTCGATTTTTAAATTGGCATTCAATAATTTTATTGTTCTTTTAATTATATTAATAATTAATTGATGATACAAATTTTAGATCAAATTAATTTCTTGCAGGATATAAACAATTTTAATTATTATAAAATTTGGATTCAACCATATTAGGAAATATAATGTGTACACCTTTTAATAAAAATTGTTTTAGTATTACTATTTGAATGCATCATCGATAATTCATCAAATTATTTCCATTAAATAATTAAATATATAAAGAGAAATGTCGTAATCAAAATACTCACGATATCATAAAATTATTCACAACACAATTTCATTATACTAATTGTTATATTATTATTAAAACTTGTATATCACATACCGTATCCCCCATTAAATGACCCAATTTATTTACCTCAACACAATGGTGTGGTTTGAAAAATAATAGAGAATTAATAAAAAAAATTAATTAAATATAATTCCCAACAACACAATAAAAAAAAAAATGTTTTGCTAAACATTAATCATATTCCAAATTGAGTCATATATTGTAAAAAAAAAATGCTACTTATATATTAAATAAACACTTATACGAAAAAATAATTATTTGTCGAACAATTTAAATTGTTTCAAACAATAAATAGCATAAACAATAAAATAAATAAACATATATGTCCAACCACAAATTCAAATTCAAAATATTAAATCGCCATTGTCATTTACTCCCCAGATAATTATTCAATATGATTATTTTTTTTCAGAACAATTGACATTATCGATCAATGATAATATAAATTTCTAGGTTAGGTTTAAAAAAAATATAAGCTCGTGATGAATGAACAATCCGTAAGAGTTCACCAACAGAATTTTCTAGCCCATTCACCTTTATAATCACCAAGAATCTAGTGAATAGTACGTCATTGATCAACTCGTACACATATACGCAAAAATTACATACATACATAGAATAATATTTAACAGCAAAAATGGCTGGCATTGCTGCAAACAGTAATACGTGTTTTGATATTGAATTTCAGTGACTTGTAATTGTACAATTGGTTTAGTGAAGAATTAATAAAACATTGAAATATTGAAGCGATTGATTGATAACCTCAAAAATTGGTAAATTTCATTCATATAATTTCAACATAATTTACTATCAATATATATTTCGTCATATTATATATATGTATACATATACCATATGATATAGATACAAGACATATACATTATATATCGTCATAAATCATACATTCATAATACTTTCCTTATTTTTCAAGGCAGTTACAAAAGGAGAATAGAGAAAATAAAATAATCTGGGCTTTAATACAATCAGAAAATAAAATATCAATCTGGCAACATAACCTTTTAATAATACAAAGAGATTGATATTCATTCCCAACAATATTTTTCACAATTTTTCATGTACACATACGCATACATATACATAAACACAAATAAATATAATATGTATATAATATATTTGACATGAGAGTTGTTGGGATATTTAATTAAAGGTAATTTTCAATCAACGCATCAATGAATTCTTTAACATTTTATATACGTAATATATATTTCTGGGACTTTCACTTGCCTCAGGTTTCATTGTCAGACGAATCACACATGTATAGATATACATTCTTTATTTTATTTTACAACTCTGTCTCGCTTATTGTATCTTATTTATTCTGTCTCTTTTTCTCTTTATATACTTGTCGTTCATGCACACTGCAATGTTGAGGAGGCACATCGCAACAGTGTACAAACGCATGACTCATTCCGGATAATAGAATCATTTCTCACTGTAATAAAATGTTCACTCGAAAATATTTCTTTATATTTACAGATTCAAAAGCATGCGAACGCTACGACGACCACGACGACGATCACGCATTCGAATTGGTTCATTCAATTACAATAAATAATAGAATATAAATATATATCATTGATTGATTATAATTAAATGATAATTCATTTGATATTATTGCAAAGGAGAAATATTTATTGAGGGAAAAAGGAAGTGAAAGGAAGAAAATATAAAGGAATTATTATAACGAGGACAAGTGCAATAAATATATTTGTTATTTTGTGTTATTGTTGTTGTTGTTGTTGTTGTTGATCTAAGTGATAATTTCGGAGCAAAAAAATGCACGTGGTATCATTTAATTATGGGACAGCATTTAGCTAGCTTCCGGGAATTTTTTAGAATGGATGGTAATAAACAGCAGTCTTCATCGTCATCTTCATCATCAACAACATCATCATCGTCGTCAGAAGAAGAGGCAAATAATACTGATGGTAATCAACGTGCTATTCTCGATATGCCGGGGCAAAATAATGGTGACATCGAAAATTCAACTGATAATAATGAAAGTAACGGAAATAATCATGAATTAATACAACAAAATTCTGTTGATTCTAATGATGGTGATAATAAACAACAAAATCGAAATATCAACAACGAACAAATAAATTTAGATAATCATAATTCTAGATTTGAATCAATTTATAGTCAACCATTGGATTCGCAACAAGATACAACAAAACAAGTTTGTAATAATGGTAATTTTGTTGCGGGTTCTGATATTGATTTAAAACAGCAACAACAACAACAACCACCGCAAGAACAACCGTGCTGCAGTGGTTCAGGTAGTAATAGTAGCAGTAGTTCTGAAGACAGTCCAGTAAATCCTGCATTGAGACGAACATCAAAAACATTATCGTTTGGAAAACGAAAAAGTAAATTTATTTAATTATTTTACACAAAGTATAACCTTTTTTTGCGAAAGTTTACTTTCAAAATTGTTTCCTAACTAAACGATTTCTCTTTTTTATTTACAGATAAACAACGCAATAAAGACCAAAGTCCAGTGTGCAATCATGCATTATCATCGAAGAAAAAACGCAGCAATTGGGTTTTAAAATTCAATTGCGCCAAGAGTAAAGGCTCAAAAAATACTGATATGCCCGATCAGCCAAATAATAGCTCAGAATGTGTTTGTACAGGATTCAGAAGTACTGAAGAGCATCCTATGGGTGCTGGTGTTGTATTCAACAATCGTTCAGCTACTCAAAGTCCTATTTTGGGGCCACTACCACCCAGTCCAGTGATAGATTTATCGCGATTTAATCCTGCTGAATTTCCAATGGAGGTAAATTATTTTTCAATTTCATTTTTACTGTTGCTCAGAGTATAAATTTATTTATTTATTCATTCAATTATTTAAAGGACTGTGATGAACGCGCACGACAGCAGCGAGCACGTGAAATGGAGGAAGGCGTGGAACCACCACCAGGTTATCGGCCTAATTATTCATCTTCTGCACTACAAGTTCATCCCAATGGCATAACTGTTGATAGTCTTACAGCGCTATTTCAATCGCACGCTGGAATACAAGCAGCTGCATTAACTGCCCTGTCGCAAATAGATTTGGTATTAGTACCAAATATTGAGAGACCAGCGCATACCCAAGTCGATTATGTACATTGTTTAGTACCAGATTTACGTTCAATAACAGCGTGCTCATTTTATTGGGGTAAAATGGATCGTTATGAAGCGGAACGTTTACTTGATGGCAAACAAGAAGGTACATTTTTATTGAGAGATTCTGCACAAGAAGAATTTTTATTCTCCGTGAGTTTTCGTAAATATGGACGATCACTTCATGCAAGAATTGAACAGTGGAATCATAAATTTAGCTTTGATTCACATGATCCTGGTGTTTATGCTTCTGAAACGGTAATTTTATTATCCAATTATACATTTTATAAATAAAAATTCACACATCACAAATGTTATGCATTTGGAATTTTTCTTTTCTTTTATTTGCAATAATTAATTTTTATATGTTTAGGTTTGTGGATTGATTGAACATTATAAGGACCCATCTTGTTGTATGTTCTTTGAGCCAATGTTGACAATTCCATTGCATCGTAATTTTGCATTTCCATTGCAACATCTATGTCGAGCTGTGATTACAACGAGAACAACCTATGACGGCATAAACAAGCTACAACTGCCAAAGACACTTAAGAGTTATCTCAAAGAGTATCACTATAAGCAGAGAGTGCGAATAAGAAGATTGGACAGTGAAAATGATATAATATTAGCGAGAGAAGGCGAGATAAGTTTTATCCTTGGCTAAATACGATGATGGATCCCGTATAGCATGAAAAAACACAATTTTAAATCAAACTATAACATTTGAAAATTAACAATAATTATATTGTACAACAGTTACAATAGACAATGCAAAAGGTAAATGAGTGTGCATAATATTGGAGCATAGCATATGGCATACGTAAATGTATAATATGCAGATAGAGCAAATGTTAGATGGTAAATTAATTATTATATCTACTGATTATTTAATTTATTATCATTCGTCTCTTCCTAATCGATTTCTAATTAAGCAAGAAGAGAATTACTTTGTTGCAATGAACTTTATAGTCTTCTTTTTTTTTATTGAGTATTTGTTTTGTTTTGCAATTATATCGATTTAGTTTTGTCGATAATTAATACAATTATTTGTTAGTATCACGTGAGATTATGTGATACGATTAGTTGTAAATGTAAGAATAATATTGTATAAAAAGGAAGTCGTGATAACACTGCTCCAAAGTGATTTGAAAAAGCAAAATGAAATTTGGTCTAATTCTGTTAGATTGAAAGAGTGGAATTAATAGAAGAAATGAACTTGGAGCATATAATAGAATTAAATTCTCGATGATTAAAATATTATTACTGTTCATAATCACGTATGAATTAGAATCAAAATATGTTATTTTGTTTAGTTGAAATAATTATGGAAGATATATATGTATAGATAGATAATTATATATTTGATTTAATGATTATTATGGAATGAAAAACAGTAAAAAAGAACTTTTTCTTTTGTCAGAAATTCAAAAATCGTTAACGGTGTCCGACAGTATTCAAAAGACGATAAAAATATACACACTCTTAATATTATTATTATCATCATCAACAACAACAAAATATGATTATTGCAATTTTATTATTTAAATTATCCCGGAAATTTTTTAACGAAAATTATTTCAAATTTTTCATATACCTTTGTGGTTTATTTTTTTAACTGTCATTTTTAATGACGTTTTATTTTATTTATTTTTATTTTAATATAAATGAGAACAAAAAAAAAAGAATTTAATTCTTTTCAAAAAGGATAAAAGAAAAATGTTCACAATGATGTGATCAATAATTAATTATTCCTATCGTGCCTACTTCTATTATCAATAATCGTGTATGAAGTATCTGTGTTGGTGTTCATCGTTGTTGAGCATATAATGATGAATTTTAGTGATTTTTAGGGATAAATGCATAAGAAGAGGAAAAAAAAGAAACGGAAAGAAAAATTTGTTAATAAAATTTAGTAATTACTATTGTGTGTATAAAAAAAAATCAATCGAAAGAAATAGATAGTACGAAATGGATTGTCTTAACAGATATTTGTATCATGAAACTATGGAAAAAAATTTTAATAATTTAATTAAACAAAAAAATAGATCAATTAGAAGAAACATTCGGATAATTAGTTCTATTAATGGGTTAATGGTCACTCATGTGAATTAATTCTTGATTGAAATATTGAAAAAAAAAAGCTCTTATTTTTATTGAGAAAAAGAAAAATAAAAAATTGAAAAATATTATGAAACGAAAAAAATAAAAAACGTAAACTTATATTAGCCTAAAGTCAGAAAATAAAAAGAAAATGTGTCGGATTTATTGGCAGCTAACTCGAAATAATTTTTTGGGGATTATTATATAGTAAAATTGAATTGTTAAGCTGAAAAAAAAAATATTATTGATTTGTCGTTAATTATTTAACATAATGCATAATATAAATAAAGATTTAATATTTATTGATCATATATATATTCATATAACATCATAACAATATTCGGACCAAGGCTTTTAATTGCGTTACAATTATGAACATTATATATAAAAAAAAAAATACTGTGTTAATCAGGAATGAAAAAAATGAAAGGAAATTACATAGAAAAAAAAAAGGGAAAAACTTCAAAGCTACGAAAAGATGAAAAATTGTATAAATAAAATTATTAATTCTATCCCTGTTGAAATTGTTAAACGATGGAAAAAAATAACAAAAAGAAAAGTCGGTATAAAATCACCGCCCAAAACTTACAAAGAAAAAGACTGAACATAAAAAAAAAAATTGAATATTGCCAAATTAAATTGTATTTAGCGAATTTCAAGGATAATAGAAAAAAAAATCAAGTCGAAATACAGTATAATGTTAATGTATTATTATTTGGCAAAACAATACTAGTTGCAGTGTAAATAAACAATTAATAATACGTAGTTAATCGAAAGCAAATTCTGCTCATGTGCACAATAGACAAATATAATCTATGTTACATGTATAGCTATTATTATTGATAAATAAATAATCTTGTGGTCGTAGGTAACAGAATTTTATAATTGAATAAGAAGAACAATCCAAATATAATCAGCAGAAAAACATCTATCAATAAAATAGGAAAATCATCAATAATTTTACTGGATTAATTAATTAATAATAATAATTATTAATATTATTGTAAAGGATACGGATAAATATTTTTTCCCATTTTTCCACCATATACAATTCGGTAACAAGTGTATATCTAAAATACCAATAATTGAAAAACGATATTTCATTTTTAGTTAATGTTTCCATTGTTTGGTTATGTTTCTCATTATCCATTTTCATAATTACAAGAATATTTTTAATTAATTTATCAATTCTTTTATAATTATATAGTACGTTCACGACAAATATTTTCCTTTATATATTTATTGTTACATCAACGTCAACATTTTGTTGCAGTTAGTAATAAAATAATTAGGTGGATAAAATATAGGTTATGTTTGCTCTGACGTAGAAGGTATGGTTAGAATTTGTACTAACAAAAAAAAATATATAAACTTTGTATTGTTTCACAACATAGTTACACAACTGTACACAATATTTAAATAATTTTATTGTTTTTCGAATAAAATAATCACTCAACAATATGATGGAATAAACATGAAGGAAAACTGCTGAAAGACAAAGAAATTTAATTACGACAGTAAATAATGTAATAAAATAATTCAAATCACATGAAAATTTTTTCCAAGTCATTAATTTATTTAAATAATTTTTTAATAATACAACTTCTAGTGGCAAAAATATTACTCAATCTCATATTACACAGATGTAAGAGATGATAACAAATACATCAAGTAAATTTATCATGCACATCATGTGATTTATTATTTCACAATTGCAAGATTGAGTTCGTTTGATATTTTAAAAAAAATGGATAAAATTGAAGAAAGAAATATTATTGTTACGGGTTTTGGACCTTTTCATAATCATACTATCAATGCCAGTTGGCAAGCTGTTAAAGCTCTGGCAAAAACATCATCTGAAGAATTGAAAAAATGTTTTAAAATTAATTTAATTATTGAAGAAATCCCAGTGATTTATGATCATGTTACTGATAGAATTCCACAACTATGGAAGGAGTACAATCCTCTAGTAATGAATTTCCTTGGAAAAAAAATAATAGTTTATCAATTAATAGAATTAATTTTTTTAATTTCATTTCAGTTTGTTATTCACGTGGGTGTTTCAAATGTGGCATGCTGTTTAACAATTGAAAAAAAAGCACACAATTCTGGATACGTTAGAGAAGATGTGTGCCAAAAGTATCCAAAGATAAACGACAGTGAACAATGCAGAGCACTGGAAACAGAAATTGATGTTGAAAACTTATGCAATATTCTCAATGAAAGTCGCATATGCTCATCCTTGGTTTCACATAATGCTGGACGATATTTGTGTGAATATACTTATTATCAATCACTGTGCATTGGACGAAATCGAACACTTTTTGTTCACGTTCCAGAGAACAAAATTTGTTCAATCGATGTGACCGCTCGTGGACTTTATCTCATCATTTGTCAACTTATTAAAAGTTTATCAAAGAATTGTCTTGAAAATATGAAATTAGAAGTAAAAAAAAGTGAATGAGATGTTACTATAATTATTACTATTATTAATAAGATGTTTTACTATTTTATAAAAAATACATGAAGCTGAATAATTAAGTATAAATATTTTATTGCTTCTTCTCACTTTGTTCTATCTAAATATAAAAATTTATTGATCTTGATGAAATTTCGTTCGTACTGGTGTAATATTATTTTTTAGTTCCCGTGAATATGGTTTTCTTAAAATATCTGCAACGTGTCCCATTTGAATTGTACAATCTGGATGTAAATTTGATGGCAATAATGCACATTCACGTTCAAATATCGATGCTAAACCCTCTAATAATTCAATAAATCCCATTGATAATGCTGCACGTCTCAGTCTATTTAATTCCTGCAACAGAAACAAAAGTAATCGTCAAAACAATTAAAATCATAATTTTCACAAATGAAAAAAAAAAAAAAAACAAAATAAATAATTATATTTTTTTACTTTGTAGAAATTCTGCGTTTTCTCAGGTAATTTTCTGGCATGTCTTAATATTTTTTGAATGTCCGATTGCAAACCAACTTGTCTAATCCACGAAGGTGCATTCTGTGAATAACTTCGTTTTTCTGCAGGTTTCACAGGAAAACTTAATGTTTCAGTAATTTTACCATTACCAACGCCAATCGTACCGAGATTATTAAAATTTCCCAACCATGGAACAACATCTGCACCCGGTTCCAATATCGTCAACATTAAATTTGATTTTTTCTTTGTGTCTGCCCACGAATAAATAAATCCATACCAATCTGTATTGAGCAAACAGAGTGCAGCCATATTTTCAACTTTCAATGCACCGTGTAATAGAACACAAAAAGACGCCAATTTTCCTTCATCACCATTATCCTCATTGTCTGATTCGTCTTCCAATGATATTCCCTGCATACTCGAACTTTTTTCCGTTGGTAAAGGCAATACTAAATGTCGTGATATTGAACTTGGACTACCGACGTCTGCTACAGATATAAAACCGCATATTTCAATAGTTTTTGATATTACCAAACCATATAAAGTTTCAAAATCTGATTTTTTTGAATAAATCATTGGAGCTGGTGATAATAATATTCTCGATCCTAAATTGCCACATTTTAAATATCCTTGGAATGCAACGTAATTTGTTTCAGCTAATTTCTGGAAACAATTATTAACAGAATTTTTGGAGAGTGTTCCTTCAGGGAGAATTAATGAACTGTCATTGCCAGCTAAATCAACTAGCCTTTGATAAAGTGGAAGACCAACTGCTAATCCAGGATCTTGTGCTAAAAAAATATAATTAATTAATCCAAAATATATCGGTTATCAAATAGATAAATGGAATATTTTATTACCTTGTTGTGAAGCAATACAAATAATACTGAGTTTGCCTGGATAAGGAAATGGCAGTGGAAACGGATTTGAATCTCTTTCAACGTGTAATGAATTAAGAGAATGACTTAGAGACATTGGTCCAACACCAGGATTTCCATCAGTAATTAAAATAACTTGACATGCCGTTGTATTGCCCCATTCGCTCATAATTACATTATTAATTCCATGTAACACTGTTTCAATACATGTTTTGTCACGTTCTTCTATCAATTGCAATCTTGATCTTATGCTGTCGTAGTCGCGGGTGAAAGGACAAATTACCTCATATAAAGATGAAAATACAACCTGTTTTTTTAAAAACAAAAATAATTAATATATAAAAGACGTTTCATCAATCATGCATGTATAGATTAATTGTTGAACGTAATTAAAATCATTCATTTGAAGTGATACATACCAATGAAACAAATTCTAATTTTGTATTAGCTTGAAGATAATTTAGGAATGAATTTATTCCTTGTACAGCTAGTTGATGCCTGGTCAATAATTGTTCACTCTGAGTGCCATCATTTAATCCTGTGCCCAATACAGGTCGTCGCATAGATAGGGAAACATCTAGAGCTATTACTGTAGGCATTTTTTCAATATTTCACAGTAACAAAATCCTTTTTAATTTCTCTATCAATAATTTACATTTATTATATTGCATTGATAGTTGTTTGGTAAACACTCATCTGGAATTCCTAGGTTAGGAATCCTAACCATAATATATTGGCTGTATTGTGATGTGTAGTAAAAGAAACGAGAAGCCATCTCATGGAAAAAGTGGTCAACTGTAATTTAAAAGAAAACTTGAGATTCATTATAGCTACAAAAAGGAAAAAAGAAAGAGAAATAATGAGAAAATTTAGATTCATACAATAGAAATGCTGTGAAAAATTAATATATATCATATATCAATAAAAAAGATCCATAAATAAAAAATATATATTGATTACACTGGTGAAACTATTCACTACCAAAAGTGAGGTTATGTTGTTGCATACTTAAATTGTTTTTATTAATATTGCATAGAAATTATGATAGTTTATTTATGTGCTCATTTACAAAAAATATTTTTACATAGGTTGATGCTGATACAAGATGGGACGATATAAGATAGGTTATGTTTGAAACGTAATGGAATTATGTGGAATTATTTCTTACTAATACCGATTAAATCGATGAAAATAATATGCTGAAACTACGGTATATGTTTTTCTACATGAATAATATGCGATCAAAAAATATAATTGAGAATTCATATGCAGTTGGTCATGAATATCGAATTACTAGGAAATTATATAAATCCCAATGTAAAAATCATGTCCATGCTCCAAGACAACATCACGCTTTTCTTGATTATGCAGAGTACATTATAAAAAATGATTCCAAGAAAAATTCATTGATGATGAGCAAATTTGATGATAATTATCCTGACATTTCAGACCACTGTAATAAAAAATTATGGCGAGTAAAATTCGCAAAATCAGGAAAATTAATTAAAGATATTGATAATGAATATGGCGATATGATAAAGCAATTAACACCTAAGGAAATTTTAGGATATTTAATTTTTTTTATAAAAAATATCCCAGAAATTATTACTTTTACAAAATTTTACGTACAATCAATTGACATTTTGAAAATCGCATTGAAACGTAATCAATTAAATCGTCATGAAATATTAATTTTTTTGTATTTTGCTGGTTTGAAAAAAAAATCTGGATTTCACGATGTTAAATACATTGTAAATTTTTTACCATCATTACATGAATTATCGATAATTGAACAAAGTATTGTTGCACATACTCTATTTAAATGTGCAATTAAATTGAATAAAATACAAGCAAGGTTCATAGAAAAATTAATTGAAGAAAATTCAGAATTGCTTGTAAAAAACCCATATTGGCTTGTGCCTCTATGCAAAGCAATCCGACAAACTGGACCATCGCAAAAATTCACAATGAAAAATCTAAGCCAATCATTAATTAATGCACAAACAAAATTTCCCTTGCCTTGTATTGCACACATTGTTAGTTTATATGCTGAGGCATATTTAAAACAAATGGATGTATTAACAAAGCTTTTCAACAATGCTTTTTCATGTATATCTACAGAATACCCCAAAGTTAGACTAAAAGATGTTGATAGAGTCCTCTGGTCAGCAAGAACATTAAATTATCATTTAAAAAAGGATGAACTTGATATAATAAATACATACATTGACAAAACTTTTGAAAAACATAAATTTCAACCTGATTTATGGCTGAATATTTTTTTATCATTATGGATGTATGAATATAAACCAAAAGAAAAAATAAAAGATTGTTTCCAAAGAAGACTTTTCGTACCTATAATAAAAAATGAAATATTATGGAAGTTGATTACAAGATTAAATTTGTTGGTTTCTTGCATTAGAATAGAAGCGCCGGATATTCAGATACCCGATGAAATTGATATTCCGAATAAAGTCGGTTTGAAAATAAATAAAAATATCCGAAAGATGTTTAAAACGTTAAATATAATGCAGAATGATTTACAATTGTCAGAGATCGAATTAAATTGTCCAATAAATGGAATTAATCTATCGGGAATAAGCGCAAAATATAAAAAAAAACATAAAGTACACATTGATTCGCTGGATGAATCAACATGTTTACGTGACTCGAATGAACCCCATGGACTAATGAATTTAAAATTAAGACTTTTACCAAAAATTGGATATCAATCAATATTGGTTAGTACAATAATAAATTAATTCTATTTCAAGTAAATATAAATACATTATTTATGATATTCCCATTTTTAGGTGTTAGCAGAAAATACAAAAACACCTGAATTATTACAAGACTATTTAAAAAAAAATTTTCATGGATAATAAACAAAAAATAAAGCATTTTTTTTTTTCATCATAGATATATGTGTATGAATAAAATAAACAATAATACAAATAAATCTGTTATTTCATCACTTATGTTAATATCAAGTGAATCCTCAATTATATGCAGTAATAAACTTCTTATTAAATATATAGTGAACCATCAGCTGGTCCTAAATATCTCATTGAAATAAGCATAACATCAATCAATGTCCAAACTCCTAAGCCACCAAAACTGAACAATTTACCAATGCCTTCTTGCCAATGTCCAAGGTAAAACCTAAAAAACCAGGAATCGTTACAACATATAATTAAACAAATAAATATTTTAAAATAAAAATATTACCTATCAGCACCAAATCCACCAAGAGTTATACTGAGAATTAAAGCAGTTGACCATTTGTAACCACCAGTCCAATTGCATTGTAAATTTTTCATAAATTTTCTTTTTCCCAAACATATAATATCACTATTTACTGTACAATTCGTCCTAAAAAAAAAATGAATAATATTAATATCAATAATAATAAACCATTAAATAATTATTCAATTAATATATTTTTGAACATAACCTCACCTATAATATTGCAAAGGTGAAGCAACAGAACTGCATGAATTTTTTTGATAGCATTGATGTTCCCAATGTTCAGTTTGATAACAATATCTGCATAAATATTGTTTCAAAAACGATCTTTCACCCTAATTAATAATAATAAATCATTGGAAATACTTATTTTGAATAAAATATATATATATATATTAAAGAAAAAAATATTTTTACCACACAATCAATCGTATCAGGAACAGTACAATTAGCAGTATAACTTGATCCATAAATGCAATTCTGTATCATATCACATTTCAAACAATCACCACCTAATTCAGAACACAATTTTCCAACAGGACATATTCCATAATTGTCATCCTGTAAATGATTAAATAATTATTAATATCAAATCTTACACCATAAAATTTTCTTTCTATATTTTACTGCATTCAATTAATTACTTTCTTATTGCTGTTGGCAGGTGTGACATTGGTATAAGTATAACTAACCATTCCCTCTGTAAATAATAATTATTGTTAATACTATTTTTTCAATTAAATAATCATATAGAAAAATAATGAAAAAAATTAATACCATAACTCATATTAGCTTGTTTCACAGTACTTGACATCAATGCTATCATGATAAAAATCACATTCTTCAAATTTATTCTCACGATATTCATTTTCATTTATTGTTGTGTTATATTTTTGTCACTGATATCCAAAATTATTATTTAGATGCCAAAAATTACATACAAGTATTAATATTTAAAAAAATAATCTGTAATCATTAAAACTTTATTTTTTTTACTTTACACCCCCATAAACTTGTAAAATAATTATCCACAAAGTGATACAAAGTGATTATTACTCACAGATAAAATATAAATTCATTTACATACTTTGTTTGCATTAAAATTCTAACCTATAAGATAATGCAAAATTTTCCAAAGTATATTTTACAAAATTAAATTAATTTTGTATAATATAAATTTTTTTCTTTCCTTCTTTTTAATGATTAGATTTTTTTCTTCTACGTACAATCATCATACATTTATTTTTTTATCCAAAATAATAAAATATAGAAATATATTTTCTGAATTGAACATTGATGAAAATTGTTAATTTGACACATTCACAATTGATTTTCTGACATTAAATTATGATAACAAATTAATGTCATTGATATATATAATAATTATATACATATATGTGTGGGTAGAATATTTATATGTTCATATACATATAAATAAATGTATGTATATATAAATTTTCTTCCGGTTTATCAGCTGACTTCCGGAATCAATGTTTTGTAGAAAGGATAGTAACACTAGAAACGGCATTCATTAGCCTCTTAGATTTACCAGTGATATGTCAGAAGATTATTACTAATGATTATAATAATTCGAAAATTACAGATGAATATATCATATTAATTGATATTTTAATTATGTCCATTATTGAATGTTATAAATTATCCAATGAATTCGAGGTAAATTTATTATAATATTTTTTCTCATTTTTGCTATTTGTGTTTGGTCTTTAGGTATTGAAAAAAATTCCATCGTTACACATTGTTTAAAGGCATTATCAAAAAACGAAGAAAAAAAAAACATGAATTGAAACTCCAATAATTTAATTTTGATTTTATTCACTTTAATTATTTTCGTTGGAAAATTAATAAAATTAATTTATAAAATATTAATAATATATTATGTTGTACTAATTAACATTAAAAAAAAAATGTGAATAATAAATTAGCCATGTGTCTGTGTACTGGATAGTGCAACAAGTTTAAGCATGAATTTATCTATTAAATTTTGTGATTAAATTTATTTAATGATTCAATTATATTTATTTGTCCTCTATAGATATGAAATAAATGAGAATATTTATTGCTACAATCAACGATGAATTCTAAAGAAACACAACAAAATAACAAAGGAATTAGTGATAGGGAAATTGACGTGGAGGAATCATCATCAGAAACCCATGACAATAAAATGTCTGAGCCAGGAAAAAGCTGTAAATCATCAACAAAAATACAAAATGGCATTGCAACTGATCATAATAAATTAAATAAAACTAATAACAGTAATAATACCGAGGAGGAAAATAAAAAATGTACTAACAAATCATCATTCTTAGTATCTAATGGAGCACAATCATCAATAAATGATAGCAGCAGTCCAAAAAACGATGAAACAAATCCATCATCACAATTTAAATATAATAAAATAACTACTGCAAATACAAATATTCATCCAATAAATTCTACGTTAATCAATGATGCATTATTGCGAGTTAATGATATTGGTGGTAATGCAGACAATGATGATATGAGAAATAATGTTGATTATGTTTATGGAATAAATAAGTGTCCGTCAAAAGTATCATGTGGTAGCACAAGCTCAAATCCAGAAATTGAATCATTAACATGGCCTTCAACAAATTCATATTCAACTGAATGTGCATTAAATAATATAGGTGGTAGTATAGGTTCAACTAGCCAAGGTACATGCTGTTTTTTGAGGCCTAATATCAATGGCAATAGAGAGATTGCTGGTCCTAGTGGATTATCAAAAGTAAGAGATTATTTCTGAATAAATATAATATTAAATATATTTATTTATTCATGTGTATAAATTAATTATTCTTTTTATTCAGCGTGAACTGGGAGAGAGACGTGATTCTAGTTCAGGTAATGAGGGCGATGATGTATCTGATGGAGAGGATTATTGCATATACACATATAAAGGGAATGATGAGGGTACTGTGGAAGAAAGACGGGGTAATGGAGGTTATGTGGAGGATCAAGAAGCAGCAGGACAACATATAAGTGGACGATCAAGTCCAGAAATGGATTTTCTTGAAATGGATTTCGATCCTGGACCTTCGTGTGAACAAGTCAGTTATATAAATTTCTTACAATTATATTTTTTAATCTATCGAATTTGAATTTAATTAAAATTATTATTTATTTCATTATTCAGGACACTGGTGATAGTGATTTAGCATCAATCAATGAGGATATACAAAATATTGCGTTGGATAATTCTGAATCAGATCCGGTGTTTTTAAATGATTTGAGCAGCGGTAAAAATACTTCACGACAATCAATGTCATCAATTTCACCTCAACCGCCGCACAAAGAGCCAAATGTAACTCTTGAAATTGATAATCATATTAATAATAAACCATCTACCAGTAATTCATCAATGTCACAGTGTCAAATGACACAATGTTTGCCAAGTACCAGCGCTGGAATACGTCGTTTAGGTACACCAAGTTTGTATCGTAGCGCTGGTTTTCCATCGCGTGAATCTCATGGTTATCATAATACCAGTGGTGATTTAATTTCACCTGGTGATAATAGAGATGTTGATTCAGAATTATGGGCAGATGCTGGCTCTGTTCCAATGCCAGAAAATTCATCAATTCATTGGTTAAAAATTAATTTGAGTTCAACATTGTGGCATAGAATGATGGCAAAAAAATTAATGCTACATAAACAAACAGCATTCAGTCAAAGTGGAGAATCAAATTTGGTAAATGAACAAAAAATTATTATATTATATTAAATTTATTCAAATAAAAATTAATTATCTTTTTACATTATTATTTTAGGAGAGTGAATTATGCCATGATAGACTCGATGATTATCGACCAGTTGGACGAATCATGATATGGAGTGAGCAAGAGGCGACTGTTAAACAAGTTACGCAAATTGCAACGTCTGCGTGTGGTGCAACATCAGCTATTAATGCTCTTGTAAGCCATTTAATCATATCATCGATCCTATGTCAATTTTCTTCTTTGATAAATCAACCCTGATAATATAAATAAAAATTATTTCATTGTAGCTTGCATTAGATGTGCCATTTTCTCTTGAAGTACTAGTTAAAGGTGTCGCGACAAGATTACGCGAACCTGGAACACCATTGCCACGATATTTAGTAAGTCGATCGCAAGCAGGCGCAACGCATAATGATATAATTCGTGGATTATCATTAGCAACTAATGGCGCAGTGGTATCTAAATTTTTCGCATTTTATCCTGAGCGCGCTGTTTCATTATCGCATTGGTTACATTACTGGATATCCAAAGGTAATTTTATTAATACATGTTTTTCCATTTGAAACAATCCAATATTAGATATATAATTATTTTTTTGCTTTCAATATCAGGCGCCGTTCCAATTACCACATTAAATTTACAAAATTGCAGTAAATCATTTGATATACCTGATGCTTGGCATCATCAAATGATATTTGGTGTAAGTCCTGCAGGAATTTATTTTACAAATCCTTTGGAGTGTCTTCCGGAGCAGGTAATAAAATAGAATTATTTTATAATTTGAAAAAAAAAAGCTTATTAAAATAACATTAATTTAATTTAATTTTCTAGTTTGTCTGGCATCAATTGGTCAGCCCAAGTGTATTGTTAGTTCGTAGTGCTGATGTTTTATCTCATTGGAATTCAACAACTGATTTAAAACCACTGATGCGAATGGATCATCGATGGCGAAAGCTCAATGTCCTTGGTATTAAATATAACCTATTAAAATAATGATAATTTCTCGTATTATATAGATTATGTATTAAGAATTCATTATTGAATGTACTTAGGTCAAGTTGTACATATGGTACGTGAATCAATGGCGGAAAAACGACCAACTGGTGCAGGAATTGTTTCTGCTACTCATATACGTATTCCCGCGGCTTATCAATCAGGAATAACATTAGTGATGCGCACAGATGCTGCAGCCATTGATGAGCTAATAAATGCTCAACAACTACCACTTCTCTAGTCAGAACTTTGGTTATGAGAGAATCAATGGCAAATAAAAACGCAAAAAAATAAAAAGAAAATAATTCATATCTATATGATAGATTGTGCTCGTAAAAAAAAATTGTTTTTGTACTCGCAAATAATTCGCCAGTGGTTTAATAAGATTAAAAAAAATGGATGAATGAGTTCTCATCACATATACCATTGGGATTTGAGTTTGAATGTTTAGATACTTAGATATATTAATTAATGACATACATATAGACTCCTTTTGCCTTGTTATTGATCACTCTGTTAAAAAAATGTGATTCCATAAAAGGTAATGTATAGTTTTTCAGTTTTATATAACTGAATTCTGATAGTGTTCAACATATATTTATCAACTCAGGTTCTTCAACGAAAATGAAGAGAAAAAAAAATGATAACGAGAGAAAATAAATTTTAATTCTTATTGATATCAGGATGGAATAATTGTTTGAAGAGGATAATTAATAAGTGTTTGGCTTTGTTTTTTGTTCTGGTTTGTGTCAAACATATATAATATATCCACTGAGTATTTCCGCTATTATTATAATGTATGTATGTATATATACTCCTTATACATATTGTAATTGTATGTTTGCAATTTTTTAATTTTTGAAATGGTTTTTTTTTGTTTTGTTTATAACGAAATCAATATGTATCCATTTAATCATGATCCATTGTTGAGAATATAAATTTGAATATTAATTAAACTTTCCGATGAATGATTGTTAATAATAATTAGGGCGGAGAAAAAAATTGGAGTATGTTTGCCTAAAATAAAACGATTAACAAACGAAAATTATAATTTCACAATTTCGATAAATCATTTTGTCAATAAATTCTAACAAATAAGTGCTTAATGCTGGTATATAATGCATCTTAATTATATACTTTATTTTATTTTTTGTTATAATTAGTTTCATAGATATATTCACTCGTGAATTTTTTTTTTTTTTCATTTTTTGTGATAAAAAGATGGATTTTTTTGAATTTCACTAAATGTCAGTTTCTTCGCTACATTGTGCGATATAATTGGAATACAATTAAATATTATGTACAATGTACTTTAATATTTTTTTTTATTCAAACATGCAGCTGTTCAGCATTTGATTCATAATTTTTATTACGATTGAAGTTTAAACTTAAGACATACTGAAACAAAAAAAAAAAACAGAAATATATTTTCATCGTTAGTTAGAACTAGGTTAATTTGTAGATAATGCCATTAATTAAAATTCTATTATCAATTTATTTATCTACCTTTCTATGAGCGATGCTCTCATGGTAGACGTAATAGCAGTTGGCGTTGCTTCATTAAGTTTAAATACACTTTCAATAACAGAGAGTTCAGTTCCAGTGGTGTCCATGCCACAAAAACTTGCCCAATCATTTACAACCATTCCTGCAGCTACAACGTCACTCCCTCGATTAACAGTTCCAGCCTAAGACGACAAAATATTCAAAAAAAAAAAAAAAAATATAAAAATACCCGATAATATATAGAAATATTTTCTTTAAATTTTGAATTTATTATCAATTCATACCACCAACGGAATCTGGAGCAGCGACGATAACTCGTCTTGATCTTGAATAGAAGTTTTCGGATGTACTAATCCTCCTTGATTAGATAATACAGAGTATGAACCCACCAACACATTACTGGCAACAGTTTGCCTAAAAACTTCTACATTTAATGTATCTTCCAAAATTTCTGTGGTTTCCTGAAAAAATATTGATTCGATTTAAAAAGTTTGATTATAAAAATTATTTAAAGAAATTAAAAAAAAAAAGAAAATATTGTGTTTATACTCTGTCAAGATCTGGATGAACTAGAGCAACGTAATCATTGCAAGCTATCACATTACCCAATGCGGATAATCTTTCCTCAACTCGTTGAATTTTCACAGAGTCAGGTAGAGAATTACGAATATGTTGCAATTCATTATCCGTTGTTGTATTTGGTACTAAGAGACCATTTTTATTACCTATGAATCAAACAAATAAATAATACAGTTATGGTTTTTTCAATATTGTTCCTCATTGAGTGAATTTATCATTTATTTAATTTAGTTTATTCATTTTATTGTTGGACAATTAATTATTAAAATTTTTTTTTTCTAGTTTACGAATATTTATGTTCACATACCAACAGTTAATCGACCTAGGATTCGACATCCTGCTATTGATGCATGAATGACAGGTATCGTTTCAGCTAATTCAGCTTCAAAAACACTAAAATAAATATATATAAAATGTTATTAATTAATTCATGTGATGATAATACATTAAATAATTTATTTGAAAATACCTGTAAAAATTTTCGGCTCCACCAATGGCCACTAAACAGTAAGAATTTGTTAATTTTGCAAAAACTCCCACTTCATTATTATTTTCAAACTGTACTCTTACTGCCATTGTTAATTTTTTATCAAAATTTTATAAAGATAAATCTACGAAAATTTATATAAATTTCGTGCTTGTCTTTGACGCTATGAAAACACGAGGTCCTTTTATTGTATGCAAACGCCACGAATTATGAAAAATTATGTGCTTGTAATGTGAATAATGAATTTACGATATAAAAAACTAACGCCATTTATCAAACGGCCATTTTGTGAACTACAAAAATTGAATTTTCAAACAAGACTTTACCGACAGTTTCACATGGTAAAACAGTTTCAGCGAACTGGTGCAACTAACCTAACCTCAAACTTTTTAAACTTTATCAATTTTGTTTACTTAACAAATATTAACTTTATTGAATAAATTCAACTGTGATTATTATAAAATGAAATAACTATTATTCAAACTAATACTAGATTTAGTGCTATTTAAACAAAATGATGCATAAAAATGTCGATAATGTAGATATTCCATTTATCATTAATAATTTATATAACTTAAAATTTGTTATTAAAGTACTACTAATCCCTGTAAGATGGCAAATCAGAAACATTCAAAATTAGATTCATAAATATTATTCAAAATAATTATTTCCCACAAATAATTGTTTAATAAAAAATTGATTTTTAGGTTAAAAATATCATCTCTCTCAATTTCATATTAATTAATTTTTTGTTTTATTAATAACAGAAATAAATCTGCATTTTTTTATTTCAACTGATTGAATGTATTGTTATAAACTATACATAACAATCATGATTATTGATATAACATTACAAATTGGATATCCGATGAACAAAATAGATGAATATAATATTTCACAGTGATGATCTCTAACGATATATATGATATTATATCTAACTCTGTGAATAGCGTTCATTTCCAAAAGCCATACGACTGTACGCCAAAATAATGCGGTTAACTTGATGGAGAGTTACCAGGGTAGTTTGTATCTAATCATGCCACTCAAGTTGGTTTCAAATAAATATACATATACATATAGACAGATAGTGAGATGAAGGAAGGGCGCGACAGGGTTAAAGGGGGTGAGCTCGCGGTAGTTAAGGGATAGAGATGAGGACAAACTTTGTATAGATATAGTTGTTGGAGAAGCTTTGCGCTTTCAAATAAGGAATAATGTCTATGATGACAATCTAATTTTAACTTCTTTGTTTATGCGTGTATATAAAATATACATAATATATTTACATTAATACATGTATATATGAACATTGTAATAAATAAATTCTGAATTAACTTTGACTAAAGTTCACTAAAAAAAAAATATTGAAATAATATTAAAATCTGTTATTGAAATTAAAAGTAGGTATATTAAATTAATATTTAATTTTATTATATAAAATTGGTTAAATTGCAATCAAGAGATTTGCTTTCATGTTAATAATTTAAAAACAATTAATATACCAATAAATTAATTACAAATTTATTTATTTTATCATATACAAAATATTATTGGATAAAATTATTATTCTGTTAAAAATTTATTATCTAATTTAATTTTTTAAAGTAATGATAATAATAATATTTTTTTTTTTATAATTCTTTGACTTGGTAATCCGCAACCAAGGCAAACCGTACAGTTGGTGTATTATTAAAGAAGTAATGAAGAAAAAATAAATAAAGAAACTTCCAGAGGGGAAAGGAAAAATTAAAAATAAATAAGGGAGGGAAAAATAAAAAAAACGATCTTCATTGTAAATTATTAAACTCGTGAGGGAAGAAAAAACCGCGCTGCGTTCTTGAGGAGCGCATTACACGTAAAAGTATAGGATAGTGTAAAACTTTAGAAAACACCGTGGGGGTTCCCGTTGTGTTGCCAGGAAACTTTCTGACTTGTTATAGGGGTTGAAACGAGAAAGAAGAAATGTGGGCAGTAACATCAGGAAGAAGAGAGTTCAATAATACCGTCAACCTTTTCCTCGAAATTATTTCTTTGGTTCAGCGCACTTCCTTCATCGCTAGTAATTTTTTATTTTTATTCACATTATACATACATATATAATTGCTAAATGTATTATATAACTTGTTGTCAAACAATATCGTATTCAAATATTCATTTGTAATATTTGAAGATATAAAAAAAAAAAATTTGGAATTATAAAAATGAGAAAAAAATGAAGTGGTTTGATATAGGATGACAAAGTTTTCTGCCAATGTATAACGAGTTTTCTTCAGATAAGTTGAATAAAAATAAGAGGAAATGAAAGAAAAAAAGAGTGATCAAGACGTAAAAAAAAATATTATATATATATTGGAGAATAAAAATTGAACTAGATTAAATGATAGAAATATGACAGTAAAGTTTTGAAAAGAAATGCAGAAACTTCACTGGTTTGTTATTAATAATCGCATTAGGTACGTCAAGTAAACGAGACTTTCATATACGGATATATATATATTTTATTCATGTAAATAACTATTGAAAGAGAGTGAAATGATGAGAAAATGAAGAGAGTATACACATAAAAATCACTAATGAAAGAGAAAAAAAAATGCTTCAAATTTTATGATTAATTTATTGTGTATAAATTCATATGCGTTTAACGTTAATGTAAATTAAATTGAAGTCATATTTTCTATACCTACATATGGATAATATTATTTATGCATGGGAAATTAATTTAGATGTATGAATTGGTGCAGAAAGGGGGATGAAGTAAAAGAGGGAGTAAATCCAACGGCGTATGGGTTGTTGTTTCGCGGTTATCAGAGAGGGGGTTAAACGCGCGCGAACCAGTTGGGGTGAGCGTGCGTTATTCAGTGGTGAAAGAGCAGAGCGCGTGTGGCAGTTGAAGGCGAAACTTCGTTCGTGTAATGTTTAAAAAATATTACAATTAATATTTATTTTCGATTTTATTTAACACACGAAAAATTTTAGTGTGAAAAAATAATTAATAAAAAATACAAACGCATTTTTCATCGCGTTCGTTATTTTCTTGTGGCTGTTTAAATTTATTTCTTCAATATATTTCAATAAGAAAAAATCGGTAAAATAAAATTATGATAATTAAATATTAAATTAATATCTGTGACAATTAAATTTATTTTTAAATATTATTATTTTATTTATTTATATATGTTTAATGATTTTTTACTGCTGATAACTATTGAATATAATTAATGTAGATTAATTAAAATAATTAATATAAATTCAAAAATGATTCGAGCCTTGATAATTATCACACATTTGACGCTGCTCATCAAAGGTAAGAATGTAAAAAAAAAAATTTAATTACTATTAAAATTAATAAATAAATTAAATAAAAACAATGAACGAAAAAAAAAATGAGAAAATTTTTTTTTTTTTTTTTAATAAATGCGGATTTTGAATCTTTGTGAGTGGTTTATACTGTCAGTCTAAAGCTTTATTATTACATCACAATATTACAGGCATAAAGCAGTCACAAGAGAAGAGAGAATGAATATATAAAAGAGTGACAGGGTGACAGAGACGAAGAGATAAATGATAAAAATAAAAGGAAAAAAAAAAAAAGGAAATGCAGAGCACTTGCACTGATTGCAATGTTCCCGTAGCTCGTTGGGTCTTCGTGACACATGTTTTCTCGGCCATTTGAATTAGCTCCGCTTTGAAACCGGCTCCCGAATAATCCCAATCACTTTCCGCCCATGATTCTATACTATCTACATACATATATACATGTAGAAACATAAATATACATATATGGTACGGTTCATTCTGGTACATCCACCAGTAACAATGTAGCTCGTTCCCGCTCGTGGTTCCGAACTGGCGAAATTACTCTGCGGGACACGCTCCAACGACTTTGAATATCAATGTGAAAAGTCACTGTACCAATCATATACATATATATATTTAGTTATATATTTTTATATATCTCTGCATTGTAACGAACATTTGAATTCTATACCAAGCAATTTTTTCCATCGTGCAATTTAATAATTATCTATTGAATGAAAATAAATATAAATTTATTTTTATTCGGCAATTTATTTAATCGTATGATAATTTATTTACACACTGATTTTAATATTGAACATGAGAGAAATATTGTGAATGTTAATTGAATAATTTAAATATTGTTGATAAATTATTTTATAAATTATAAAGCGATAGGGAAATTTATCATTGATTTTTTGTCATTTTGGAGATGGAAAAGTTTGTGAAAAGTCAGAATGATTAATTTTTTTTTTTTTATTATGTATATATTGTGTACAAAAGGTATATTTATATAGATGTATACATAAAAATCGTTCAATCTTTTTGCCTTTACTTCAATATATAGACGAACTTCATTTCACAGAACTTTATCACGATCCACAAATCACGATATACGAAGCTCCGTTCGCCCTCCAAGTATCAGTTTAGTTTGAGCTACAGCGGTTTCTCGAATATATATATCAAAAGACGTGCGCGCGCTAAAAGATGACGTGATCGAAAATAAATATATAGATATATATACATACAATACGTGTATAAAGTAAACGGCAAGAAGTAAAGACGAATGAGTGAATGAAAACGGCAAAATCTTCCAAAAGTTTGATTAAAACTTGCGAATAAAAATGAAAAAAGAAAAAACGTTTGCACGTCTTTACAAAAAAAACAAATATTCGCTTAGGATTTTTATATTTGCCATCTATTTTCTGAACGAAACACCATCAGCAACACTATATAAAAATATACAATATATATCAGAATGGAAACTACTAAATTTAAAAAAATTCGAATGAAAACACAAACTCAAAATCTAAAAACTTTTATCACTGACAAATACATACATAGGTCCATAGAAATAAATGACGCGGATAAAGAGATTGAAGAACACAGTAAATAAAAACGAGACGAGAAAAAAAAAATAGAAAACCAAATGAAGAAAATGAGTAAAGAAGTAAAGTTGAAGTTTTTCCTTTGTCCGTGAGTTTGAGAGTGCTCTGTGCGCTATTAAATGGAGCGTGTCGTCGAGCCTGATGAAATGGGCGCACTTTTGTAAGCAGTTTCGGGGATAGTTTCCTTCCTTATGATATATAGAAAAAGAAAATGAAACGTTGAGATACCCTACGAGCAAATACAACAATAGAAAGACAAGAAATAAGTGCGGCGCGAAATTAAATAAAATAAAATAAATGACTTAATCTATAAATATATATATAAATTCATACATGTATAAGTGACAGGATAGTTTGACTGAATTGCCGTAGAGCTTTTTAACGAAATGAGAGAGGCACATATAAAAAAAAAAGATCGGTCGGAGTGAAGAAACCGTTGGTTATGCGGTTCAATCTCCTTAATTTTTTTCTTTATTTAATTCACTCTTTTTCTTTGTCTTTATTATATCATTTTCTATCTCTGTTACTTCCATACTATCTCACTCGCTCATTTTATTCCTCTGAGATTAACTCATCCAGCCCATCGTTTAAGGTCCAATGGATATAACGGCTGTTAAACGAACTGTGCCATGCTTTCTAGATTTTATCCCCGTTTGTCAGTCACAATTATTGGAGGACCCGCATATTTTATCAATTGTTTAAAAAGCATATTGTAAATTTTCCATCATTAATTTTTTTTCTTCACTTATATCATTATCATATTTTATAGGTAAATGATAGTTGATTATCAATGAAATAAATAATTAAATAATAGTATTGTTTTTTCAAATGTATAATCATTTGGAAATAACAATTATTTATTTGTACGTTTGTGTATAAATTTTAAGTACTCATCGTTTCTTCGACGACTCCATTGGGGAATTTTCGTTTCGTTATGTTAATTAACTTGCGCTTGTTCATTCAACAACTTTCTTCCTACTTTATTAACTCTAGCTTTGGTATTTGTTATTGTATCATTATTTATTCTTCCTTAAATTCCCAAGTGGCGACCCAGCCGTTACTGGAACCATCTTTTTACCTAACTATTTTTCTTTTTTACCTCTTCAAGATCGCGTTATATCTTATTCGCCGACGGATTTTAAAGCGAATTCTCGGATATAAATTGTATCAAACGTGCGCAAAAAAAGAAAACAGCATTGAAAAAAAAAATGTGACATACATTTTCATTTTATTTCATTTTATCTTTTTTCACTCAATTATTTACAGTGTGCCATTTTGTTTATGGCAAAAATAAATACATCCAAAAACTCCTACAGAGTGTTTTAATTTTTTGTTTAAAGATAAAATATATAAAATGAATTTATTTCACAATTTAAAATGATCACTAAATTTATCGAGACATTTTTTCATGGTCAAAATGTTTCAAACTATTTCAGTATTAAATCTTTAGACGAATAAAAGTTCCGCTATTTATTTATTTATTTATTTATTTATTTATTCATACATATAAATAAATGCATGTATGCATAAACAGAGATAGTGCTTTTATCTATAGGATGTTGCATTGCCATGAACGTTATGTCACACGCGAAATAAATTCAAATGGATTTCTCGTAAAATATCTTTTCACACATCAACGAAAAGTTTATAGCACCATATTCTTGTGTTTACTTATTTTTTTTTTTCTTTCCCTATACGATGGATTATACGACGAAACAGCGAATCGGCTGTCAACACATGACAACCTCCATGTATATTCGTCTTTTACAAGACCGCATCGGATGACGGTAGTAACTTTCATCGTCTATTTCATTTTTTTCCCATATACAAAAGCAAGTGTCCTTGCGCTTTTGCACGTTTTTAAATTGACCATTGTTGACACACACAGGTAAATATATAACCGTGATGGATCGTGAAGAAAGAAAGAAAAAAAAATTAAATGTATAATATATTGCACATAAAATAATAATGAAACGAAAATATAAATTGCGATATTAAAGAATTTATTTAATAAACAAAATTTAAATGATTTTAATAAATTGAAAAATTAATTTCCCATTTCATTTTTAAAGTGTCATTCGGCCACGTAATTTTCTCATATCTTTTAATTTATTAACAATTTTTTTTTCTATTTCATTTTTTTTTTCACGCTGTCCCTGATCTGCATGCTAAACGAACGAGGACAGGGGTGTGGACAATGGAGTAGAAAAATAAAGGAGAAAGATACAGGGAGTGAAAAAGTAAAAGAAAAATATGGGGGTGGCTTTGCCGTTTCCATTCGAGAAATTAAAAAAGAGAAGAAGAAAAAAAAAACAATACGAGAGATACGAATACGGTTAAATTCTCCTGTTAACTCCACGCACTGAACGTAATACAAAGGTGTATTTGTTTATATGTATGTGTGTGTTATAACACACGTGTTGGAGTGTTAGGAAATAGAAATATAAGAGAAGGGTGGGAAAAAAAAATATGCATACGTTGAAAAAGAATGAAATGATATAGCTCTACTTTTCTTTGTGTCTTTCTCTCACGCTTTATCTAAATGTCCGTGAACTCTATTCCCATATACATATATAAATATAAACATATACATATATACATGTAGAGATAAAACTGCTTAAATAAAAAACAAGAGGGTTGCAATGACATTTTTTGCATTCGTTCATGTTTTAAGCTTATCCTCAGTTCTCTTTTAACAAATAATCCAACGGTTTTCTGATTCCTCTCTGTTTAGCCTTCTCTCATTTTTTTTTTTTTTTGCTTTACATATACACATACATATTATATTATATATATGAAGAGGAAAATCGGAAGTAGTGCAAGATTATAGACTTTTGCGTAGCAAATGGAACATCAGCAGTGATCGATTTATCGTCACTTTTCGTTGAAAAATGAGTACTCTAAATGGATTCTGAGGATTATAAATTTTTTCTCTTTTGCTTTACCATTTTTACATATTTCAATTTAACTATTGTGATTATATATATACATACATGTTAAGCTAGTTTTGTGACTTGTATATAGAGTTCAATGATCTTCACAGTAAGTTTATATTACACAATTTAATATATAAGATGGTCGTACAAAGTTTGTTATGCTTCATACTATTATTGTAATTTATATAAATGTATGTGTTTGTAACAAACCAAATGGCCCAGTGCGAAAAGTTGATGAATCCGTATATAGTATTCGACTACAACTTTATATTCACCAATAAATAGATGGACCGTTTGTACAATGAATATCAAGTTTAACAATGTGAAATTTAGTTTGATGAAATTTATATTACGTATATAAAAACTGAGTAAAATTATTATTAGATATAAGAATAAAAAATATATTTTCATAATATATATATTTCTACATAAAATGAAATAAACACTGGAATATAAAAATAATTTCTCTTAAATTTTATCGTAAAATGAATAAATAAAAAAAATTAAATTTAATATGTATGAAGAATTTTTTTTTTTCTGTCATATAAGTTTAATTTTTTTCTCTTGTTTTTCTTTTGTTAGTATTAAGCGAGCTTTACCACTTTATGTTATTTTACTGAATGAAATGGATCGTATTTGGTGAAAAGAAAATTTTATAGTTTGTACGCTTGCTGCCAATCCCATCTGAGAAATACAAGATAAAAAGTGTTCGTAAAAGCTTCGCTTGTATATGTATATGTATATAGAATTGCATGTGTGCGACGGTTGAAAAATATGGTGGAAATGCAAGCGGGGGTAAAAAGACAGGAAGAGATATTATATGACCGAAATGAAGAGTAGTATATGGTGTGTAGAACTTGCAAGGACATGAACCCGACTGAGAAAGGAAAGAAGATAGTCGAGCTTGAAAGCTACGAATTCTATATAATATGTGCTTCTGCTTCACAGAACTTTGCAGACATGCAAAAGCAGTAATATTATACTAGCGATATAGATATATTTCAATTGAAATAATAAATAAAAACAAAACACCTGAGTATAAACAGAGAAAAATATAAAAATGAATAAATAAATGAATAAATAAATATTGATGATAATTTCTGAATAAATATTACTGTTCAATATATACTTTGACAGTTAATGTCATTGCAATTGAGGAACAAAAACTTTATAGTAATATAAATCGTAAAAAAAAAAAGGTGAAATATTATAAAATATTTTGGATAATAAATATGAAAACAAAAAATATTTCAAGTTGCTTATTGCGAAAGTGACGACCGAATGTGGATCGTGTTACATATATTCTACTAGATATATATACATATGTGTATATATTTACATCTATCCCACAGGATTTTGCCTGTGGCATACAAACTCATCATTCACTGATGCTACCGAGTGACGATATCGTCGTAATAAATTTATGGGGTCGTAATATGAGGGAGCTTATATGTTTGTCAGTATACACGTATCTACATCAAATAACTATGCATATGTATGAATATGTGCGTGTGTGTATGTGAGGTTTCAACTGTAGGCATGTAAAAAGTATGTGAGATTTGAAGCAATATGAATATACACATGAAAATACCGAGTAAATATTTTACTATAACGAATTAAACTTTATCGAAATATTGCAAAGTTTTTTTTTTTTTTCAAGGATAATGATAAATTGATATGACAAAAAAAATTGTGGTGATGATACAATGTATTTTGATTGGACAGTGAATTCATTCGAAAAATATTTCGCTGATTAAGAATAAAAATAAATAGAAAGTTTGTTGATTCAATTTCACAATTTTACGATTGAATTGTTAAAAATAAAGGAACGAATATACAGTATGGAATTTATACAATGGATGTGAAGCCATATGAGATACCATATATATACATAAATAAATGTATGTGTAACATATAAAATGAATTGAATTAGAAAATTGAGAATTGTTTGAAAAATGTACACATGGATTTGTGAGAATGGATGTAAACGACGTTTGAAAGCTCTTTATCGTTTGCAATCGAACCAGGTGAGGGTGTATGGTGTTATGGAAGACCTAGAAAGAGTGATGAAGAGAAAGAAGAAAATAAAATCATGGGTGATTGACAGAGAAGCTAATAAACACATGTGAGTGCACAAAAAAAACATTGGAAAAATGCACAAGACCGTAAATTATATACTAAAGGCTCTTTTCTCTCCCTCAATTTTTTTTTTATTTTTATTTATATACTTTTTTTTTTTTCATACCGTCAATTCACTCCTAGATCGCATGGATTTGGAAAATCGCGCGTTCAACGTTGCATCTCGTGTACACAGCACAACTGCAACACTTTGAAACAAAAAAAAAAAAATTATCAGAGAGAATAAAAAAAAATATTCCAATAGATATAAATAAATAAAAATATAACAACAAGTAAATGGAAATATACGTGTACAGCTACATGTTGATATGTATCTGTATAAATAATTGACTGTGCGCATATGAAAAAAATAAATAAATAACTAAATGATAAATAAATAAAAATACAGTAATAATAATATACACATATGACAGATTGAAAAGTTTGGTTGCGTTATTGAAGCGGAAAATACTTTGAAAATCGTCGGGGTGGATAGTATTGCCTCGGGAAATGTTATCAAAAAAAAAAAATATATACATATATATATGCATGTATATTCATTTTCCTTCACACTATTATCCGTTGAGTACGTGGGTGTATTTATATATCTGATGATCAATTCTACAAATTAATTCCAACATTGTTTGGACAAATCGGTAAACACCAATAATATAAATATAAGTAAAAATGAAAATACATTTGTATTATATGTATAAATATATATATATTGCTGCAGAATGTTTTATTTAATTATATAAAGAGAAAGAAAAATATAACTCGAAAACTCAGATATTTGTTTTTGTTATTAATAAATATTATTTCGTTAATAATTCATTTTATCGTTAGAAAATAAATACAAATCATGATAAACAAAAATTTTTTTTTTCTTTTTATTCAATTGGATTATTAGAAAATATTTTTTTGTTCTCACTGATCGGTGTGTTATGAAAACATTTCAAATATATGTTTTATGGATATAATCCGGAAATGCGAGTAAGTGGAATATACGATTCCATATAACGTACACAGTTATATATGTATACATATATAACGAGAAAATGAGAGAACTACTGGTAGAGGCTATATAAGCAGTTGCCCGAGTCCAAATACATTATTTTGAATGTCGGATTTTGCGGTTAGGACAGTGGAAATGGGGTTAATGGAGTTTTAGTATCGAGATTCATTCAGCAGACATTTTGAAAAGCAAAAATAACGTGAATATTCACGCGCAAAATAAATATATATGATTTACGTTTATGCAAACGTGTAGAAAAAGGGGAAAAAAAAAAAAGAAATATATTCTTCATCATCATCCCATTTTCATCTAAACTATATTTCACTCAGTCAATTTTTTTTTTTATCTTTTTTATTCTCCTTTCTTCATAATATATATTTTTTTTATTTTTCATCATTTCTCTAAATCCATCTTTTATATAAATATTTTTCACGAATATTTTTACAGACGATTGATTTTTCACACGATGATTTATACATCCGCGACTCTTTGTCATTTACGCGCGTTACCTCGAAAGGCGTGTATGCGCGTGGGGTCGTCAATAAAATGTGAAGGAAAATGAGAAAAAAAAATGGTATATGGCAAATGGAATGAGGCAAAAAAAAGCTGAAGCTGTCCCCTGAGGGTGTTTTGATTCGTTTTTCTTCCCTCTAGACGCGCGCATCAACATTTTCTTTCTCCATCGCGGTCACAGAAATTTTTTCTCAAGTCCCCAACGGCTGCAAACTGCAAATGCAACAATAAATAAAAATATATACACGCGTATTTTATCAATAAAAAAATTTTGTATACATATAAATATGTATATGAGAGGTAAGTTCAAGCAATGGAAATAAACGTCTGCATTTATATATATATATATGTGTATGCCGAGACGTAGTATAAATGTACGATAAAATTCTAAGGACGTGTGTCCAACATGAATAAAAATATTCATGTGACTATATGGAAGACACGTGGGATATTTCATAGCAAACTTTTATAGAGAGACGTAAATTGTATTTATATACAGACTCTCAACTATTGTTTTTTCTATAAAATATGTTTGACAATATTGTAAAATGGAATAATAAAATTTAAAAATATTTTTATCGACTATTTCAAATGAAAAATAAAATTATTATAATATGAGATTGTATTTTTTTGTCGTTGATATAATTCTATCATCAATATTATTATATAAAAAATATAAAAATTCTGATCATTAACGACAAGCACTTTTATAAAATAAAATATATTGTTGCAAACTTTTATCGATTTTAAAGCAAATTGATATAGAATAATTGGAAAAATAATGAGATAAATTTTGAGGTTTCTTTCTTGGCATTTTTTTTCTTTTTTTTTTCAATTTGAGCTGATGGTCTTTAAGAAGATTACCAACAATTACGCGTTCCGCGCACAGCAGAGGGAGCTTATAAATGCGTTCGAAATATAGAACACCATTTACACCAATAGCAATGGCGCGGGGGTTTTTTTTTTTTTTATGAGAGCAGCCTTTGCAGTAGCAAATAATGAGGCGCGACGGAGTAAACTCGTTGCCCTTTACCTTTCTCTCTGACTCAAATTTCCTTTCGACTTTCCTTCTTGCTCTCATGTTTTATTTTTCATTTTCTTTATCCAAGAAATATATATAAATTTTCCACGCAACGGTTTAATGCTTATAGAAGAAATTTTCATCCTTTATTACACTCCAATGCAAAATGACTTTACTTAAACGTTGAATAAAAAAATAAAAAAATGAATTTTCACACTAAATCACAACTTTTTTAATTTAAGTATAATTATAAAATTTTTAATAATTTACTGCCACTTTGCTGCATCTTTAAATTATTATTTTCAAAGTATAAATAAAAATAAAAAATGGTTACATACATTTCAATATATCAACAAGTCCATTTCACTAAAATTTTTATAATCATTTTCACTTTATTTTTTTTTATAAAAATTTTTTTTCATTTTATTTCTTACTTTTTAGATTGGAGAAAAAGCATATTTATTCAATCTCAGTGATTTCTAGGTGCAAGCACATGAATCGAAGTACATTCACTGGTTGAAGTGGAAATTTTACTTCCGTGATTTTCTCAATGCGCGTCTTGTTTTGCGAATGAAACCGAAGCGACTATAGATATAAGAATATAAAGAGGGATTTGGGAAGAAGAGAAAGGTAGTGAAAATACAAGAAAAAAAAAATAGAGAAAAGAGAGAACGAGAGAGAAAGAACTTAACCACAGAACTCTACGTTCGTTACTCGTCGCGGAAACTCTTCGTTCTTTCCACCCTTCGATTTATAGCCTCGCTTGAAAGCTTTTTTTCCTCTATATCCTCTATTCTATATATTCCATCCAACTCCCTCGCCATTTTCTTCTTTATATTTCTCTTTCACTCACTCACTTTCACTATATCGCCTTCTGTCGTTCGTGTGAAAGAGAAAAAAAAAATAAAAACAAGTAAAAGAAAGACAAGTGAAACGATTGCATGAAAAAATGAAACAATATCAGTCAAAAAAATATTTAATATTGTTTGATATATTTTCGATCAACTAATTTAATTATATATTATATAAATGTACGATGTTATGTTATGATCGCAATCTGCCAGAGGGTGATGGTATATATACTCAAAGTTTGATGCATTATATAATATAAAGTTGAGCTATTCGATTATCGACCAACGAGTTTATATGCTCGACGGCCACTAATCTGATAATTTGATTTAGTTATCGTGTAGAAATTTGATGAAATTGCCTCGTAATCCAAATAATAAAGTTTTGCTTTATATGAATTTCTATATAAATATATGTATACGTAGGTATCTATAAACAAATGTATATAAAAGGAGGAGAGAGTGGAATAAGCGTAGTAAATATATATAAGAAAATTTGATATTCAGTGAAGGTAAAATAAATTTATTGTGATATTCCAACAAAAAAATTGAGTAAATTTATTATAATTATGAGGGACTTAATGATGAGACTTTGGTCCAGTCTCGGTCTCAAGTGAGTATATAAAGTATACTCGAGAGAATGAAAAAAAAAAAGGGAAAAAAATGTGTGTATATACTAAAGAATAAAATTGTGATAACGAAAGGAAAAAAAAAAAAAGAGAGAAAGGATAAATTCTTTTGTTTAAATGTAAACGTTTACTTTAGCGACTATATAATTTTTTTTTCATCCTTTTTTTCCTTCTTCCATACACTCAATTTACTTAGCAATCAAATTATTTTATTTATTCATACTTCGTACAAAATGAAAATGTATGAAAAAAAAAGATATATGATTTCACGAAAATTTGATACGTAGATTAAATATCGTCACATGTAAAATGAGAATGAATATTTTTTTTGTCGCACAAGCAAAATAATATAAAAAAAAATCCATTAAAAATATTGAAGACACAGTATAAAATGGGAACAAATCACCAGGGATTGATATCCCACCCCTCAATCTACACGACATTGCACAATGCAATCAAAAGTAAAAAAAAAGAATTGGGGAAAAAAAATAAAGAAAATGAAATACAAATTTGTATGGAATAAAAAAATAAAGAAAAACTTTTACAATTCATCAGACTCTGAAACGGAAGTGCCTCGACGCGATATCTCAGGAATTGCCACGACGAAAAAAAAAA
>JAQQBS010000004.1:7089596-7105293 GCA_030347275.1 Microctonus aethiopoides
AAAAAAAAAAGAAAAAAAAAAACAATGAAGAGGGTGAAAAAGTCAGTGTTCGTCAAATCATAGGTGCACGCGATACAATGACAATAGTGCATAGTCAGTTTTTTTCCACTGGCGCAAACATTTCCAAAAGACAAAACTTTATCCACCTCCCACATATATACACAAATCATGTACATGTATATTTATACATATACATATACCTTTCCTCGCGTCATCCGAGCTTTTACCACTCGAATGTCGACGTTTTTTTTTTTTTTTTTTTTTGTCACAACGACAAGCTTGTGCGCACACGATACGATAAAGAAAGAGAAAAAACGCGAGCGTACGTGACGGGGCATTTCCATAACGTCGCTGCAAATTGTCAATGCGGCCAGCTTTGAAAAATAAAATATGCACTGCCGTTCCCGCACGAGTTGCGAAAGCTGCGCTTGGTCCAAGGCGCTTGAGAATAATCTATATGTATTCATACACAGTCAGTGTTAGTAGCTGCTGCTGCTGGTGGTGGTGGTGGTGGTGGTAGTAGTGGGTGTACACTGTGATTTAAGGGGCTGTGCAGACGAATAAATTTCACCAAGTCCAACGTCCTGGAGTTGGAGCTCGTACTCTTTCTCTCCCTCGATTCAATGGATAGAGGAAGTTGAGGTTATGGAAAAGGTGGGACTTTGTGAGTTGGCAAAAAATACATAACGAAAAGCAAGAGAAAGGTTGGGAACAAGAAAGAGTGAGAGTGATTCGAGGTAGCGAGTGAGCAAGAGAAACTGTATATATTTTTTTTTTTTTTAAAGTTATTTTTGCTGTGGAATTTTTTCGTTGCTCTTCCACCCACACATATTTCTCCTTCATATACATGCAGACGCTTTTTTTTTTTTTTATTTTTTTGACGCGTGGTTTGCACATTCGCATTTGCTCCCAACACACCGGCAAACCCTTTCTGTGTTACTTCGTTTTTAAAGCGGTTTTTCATTTTATTTATTTAATTTTTTTTCTCTTCATTTCTTCCCATTCGGTTAGTATTTTTTTTTCCTCTATACTATTTTTCGTTGTTTTTTTAGTCAAGCATTTTTATATTTTTCTGTCGCTCCTCTGTCTCTCTTTCTCTCTCATATGCAATGTATTTTCTAGTTATTTTCCGTGGCACTGTCGTTGTAACCGTGTGCGAATTTTGTTTATTCAACGTCCTTCGTCAACGTGGCATATATTCTGCTATTATATATCAAATAAACATACCAAAAAATATATGTATATATATGAAAAAAAAAACACAAAAAGAGAAACAAATGCGACGTATTTCAGTAGGTAAATGCAGGTTTTTTGTTGCGTACAGGTGCGCGTTTCTACTGATGATGCAGACGATGAATAGTCGGTAGAAATTTTACATTTCACTGATACTTTTTATCAGATACATACAAATGTGTATAGGTACCTCAATGCTCAAAGGATATATACACATAGAAAAACGTTCAGCCATTTCAGGTTGAAAAAAAAAAAAAAAAATACAAAAAGGATTGAAAACTGAAAGCGTTACGTTAAAAGAAAACTTTACAAATGCACATTCGGGTCAAACAAACACGTGAGTTACGATCAGATACCACATGTTTTTATTTTATTCTATTTATTTTATCCTATACTTGCTCTGAAAATTCATAGTGAATTAAAATTTCCTCTTTCCACTTTGTTTAATAATTATAAATATTTCAATAATAAAAATAAATATCAAAAAAATTTATTTCCATGACAAAAATTTAATATATTATACAAATAACTATTTATTATTTTTTTTCCTGTATTTTTATTTGATTCCTTTGTTTATTATCATTACTCTATATTTAAAATCATTAACAATGCACTAGAATTTTTTTAATCAACTGTATTTTATATTTTACTTATTTCGTATTTGTATATCTTTCCAATTTCTCACCATTCACTCTTCACTCTCCCATCATACACCACCCTTCAACCCACCCCTGCCTCCGTATGTACAGCTCTATGACACGTGACCCACCACCCACACGAGCCAAAACAATGCACTCAACTTGTTCCGTACACGCTCATACACGTTTGCATACATCCACCAACATTGTACTGAGTAAATAAAATGCACGTAAACGTACGTGGTGCGTGCTCTTGGCGTTGATTCTCATGCGTTATAGCGTGGACCATAGACTCTCTATAGCAAGGCTGACGATGCGTTTAATTAAACCGGCTGTCGCCCGTCTCTTGATATTGTTTTGTCTCATTTTCCCTTTTCTATACCTTTCGCACTCACCCACATTCGTTATTTCTCTTTTCCATTCCGTAAACTCGCACGAGTTTTACATGAAAAGTTTTGTCCTAGATTATATCATGTTGATGCTATGTTATATACGCATTGTTGTTTGCAAGCTCTCATTTACAACGAGCAACAGACAACAATACAATATTATTTGTTGCTCATTTGACAGGCAGGACAGAACCATATCAGTCACAGTAACTCACTTTATTCATCTACATCTGTATGTTTATGTGTGTGAATTAAATGTGTGTGTATAAGGTATATATGTTTTACGTTCATTTTGATGGCTATTGTATTTCGCTGATGGCAATGGAACAATTTTTGTTCCTTCATTGCATTGTCATAATATATTTTGTGAAAATATTATTGATATTTGTGTATAAACGTATAAATTTTTTTTTATTGTTAGTACACGATTTAGGTATTTTTCTAATCGGATTAAGATGTATGGGGGATTGAAAGATTTTCGATGGATTTAATTATGAATATTATTATTAAAGAAAATAATAAACTTCAATAATAATATTTATTAATCTCTGAAGTAAAAAAAAAATTATGTTGAGCCTTGATGTGAATTTTTTTATGTACTTTCCAGTGTAATTTCGTAAAATATACAGAAAAATAATATTTTAACCCTACAGAAAAAATTATATCTGATGAAAAAAAAAAATTCTGTGCAACATTTCAGTAATTATTTGACAGTTAATTGTAAAATTAATGATAAAAAATATTTAATTTATCAAATCTATTCCAAATATCATCATGTACACACAGATGTTGTAAATGAATTCACTTGTCGAGTGACAATGCAGTGGTTGATATGTAAGGAGGTCAAATTAACCGCCTAATGCCTATTTGAACCCGTCTGACGCGTGTGCGCACACTGTACATGTATAAATATGTATATATTCATTGGTAAACATGTACATTCTATGTACGTATATGTAGATGGACGCGTCGAAGCAGTTGTACGATATATATTGAATTTGCCGAGCTGAAATGCTTGGTCATTCGTCTATCGAATGCGCTCCAATTCCCAACCAATTACCACAATTTCCGCAATCACAGATTTTAAGCGTCAACGCTTTCACAATTCTCCATATATAATAATTTTACTTATAAATATATTACTACAGTTTTATTTTTTTTTTACATACTCAGTTTATATTTATTTATTCTCAAATTATGTAATTATAACCTAAAAATATAATTTAGTAATTTTATTAAATTGTAATTGAATATTTAAAAAATTTTTACATGCCGAAATAAAATTCTTATGAATTCGGTCAAGTTAAAGTTTAATATCCAGAATTTTTTCTTTACTCACTAAATTAAAAAGTTGTTGATGAATGTACTCAAATATGTAAGTATATATATATGTATTACATGAGCACATTCATTAACAAACTTTTTATTTATGTGTGTATATACATGGCAAACTAATGCATATGTATACGTATAAAATTGTATGTACGAGTGAAGGATTGTCGTGGATTTTTTTTTAAAATGTTAAAGAACGAAAAAAAAAAATTAAAAAATAATTTTTTTTCTCATTACAAATATGTCATATACTTTTTATAAACTACAAAGTTACTCTTATTATCGCAACATTTTTATGTTAATGAGATTTTTATTGCCCGCAAACCAATGTAACTATTCATTTATTTTTTTTTTATTTTTTTCCAACATTTCACTTTACTTTTCGTATATACCTGAGGGTAATTTCTTTTATGTTGAGTGTTTTCGTATCATTCTATCTTCTTTTTATTTTTGTTTTCCACTTTTTTATTATTTACCTCGTTTTAAAGTAAATGTTAGTAAGTACGTTTACTTTTGAGCGTCGCAAAAGAGAGGAAAAAAAAAAAATGAAAGAAAGACTGTTTGCTTATTCGAGAAAAGTAGATGAATGTTGTGGAAAAAAAATAACAGCGTGAAATCTCATCGACTTCTCTTCTTTCATACCTATACACACACACATATATATCCAAAGCAAAGGAATGAAAAGCACATTTGTTCACAGGAAAATTGATAAAAATAAAAATAGAGTAAATACCACAAATAAATACAGCCAGAATAATTCAACAGAATTAATTAATTCACAGCCGTTAGTTACGCAATTTCCACACATTAAACATAGAATTCCATTTCTAAAACGGTATTATATATTATTATCAACATCTACACAACATCAAAATTATAATTAACATCAAACAAATCGTTTGACTACTGCAATTAAATATTATAATTTCCTAAATATAAACTCGATACATTCTCGCTTATAAAATTAATACATAATTCAATAGACTAATCAAATTAATCAAAAACAAAATAACTATCGCAATAAATTGTAAACGAAAAAAAAAATAAATAAATAATAATTCGAAACATCAGATAAATAATTTAATTACAAGCATAATACATTTCTACAGTAAATTTTATCAATGTCAGTAGTATACGAGTGAATTAACTTGCTAGAGATATGACTACACAGAGAGACAAAGGAGGAAGAAGAGGAAGAAGAAGAAGAGATAGTACACGAAAGCTACTTTAAACAGTGGATTATGGTTAGCTATAGTGACGTCATCTGCGGGTATATAACAACACTCAAAGAGCTACTTCATGAGAAGTCACAGTGCCCAAGGGAGACTATACCACTGGTATGAAAGACCACATGCAACCACTGAGTAAATGTTTCGAATTCTTGTGTGCTACATGTATACCTACATAAACATACACATAACCATTTTATATATGTATATATTACTTTTCATTCTCACTCTACGTAGTCTCCTTCTTCTTATTCTTATTCAACCATATTGCTTCTATTGCCACCCCTCGGGGATATTCTAGATAGACGTTGGGAGGTTAATAAAAGTCTCGTTTCGTGCTTGAACAGTTGTGACCGCGCAACATTTTGTATATGTATACATAATATGTTCAACCACTCGTGTTGCAGTGAATAATTCGATATATCCACCATCACAAATATTGTACTACTCTTGCACTTTCTCAAATTACTTGTGAAAATTTTTTTTTTCGTTTTATGTATATATGTCGAATGAATTCGTATATGTATTCAAACAAAATCTTATGTAAAATGTTTTAGAATCAAAATTCGATGTGATACATTGCAAATAATTCTACAAATTATGAAAATAACAAAAAGATTGAATTTTATTGTGTAAATATAATGAGCAACACAATAGAAATTTAATCCAAAATAACTGATACTTTTGAAATTTATTATAAAATGTATATAACTAAGCATGTATGCTATTCTATACATTTATCTATGTCATCATTATATAATACCTTAATCATATATGCAAGATTTGCTGTATAGAAAGTTTCCAAAATTATTCTGCACATGATGAAGATGAAGACTCGTAAAATTTCGTTCGCGCAAGTTTCCAAAGACTTTTCCTACACAGTGTCTCTCGGCCATTTTGGCGCCAACCATTCATGCCAACAGCAGTATATATTCCAAACACACATACACACAAATATGTGTGCACATGTGAAACTCTTGGACCGGGCCAGTTTTGAAAATCTTCACATTTATTTAAGGGTGAATATACATATCTCGCGTTCACTGCCGACTATGGCAGCATTGCAGTTGCTTTCCATACACCTATATACCTTTTATACACATCCATATACACATATAAACGACCACAGACGTCAGAGTAAATGCAATTACCCCAACCTATGCAGCAAACTAAGTTAAACTTGTGACTGGGGCTTGGCCCCAAACTGTTTGCATTATGTATCTAGTCGGTGGTGCCCGTCCCTTTTGCGCTGCATCTGCACACTCTCTATAACCTCCTTCTTGCATTTATATATATATAAATGATGAGAAAGGGTGAGAGTATATAACCAGACACAGTATATATACATATATATTCATTGAAGAATATATATATGGTCTGCCAGAATTCGATCGAGATGTACACCGTCAAAGTTTTCCAAAGTCTCAGGGCTTCCCAACACAACCGCCATCAACTTTTAGTCACCCGCTCTATACCTCAAACCGTATACTCCCTTTTATATACCCCCTCTGCCATTTCCACCACCCGCCAACTCTCTTCCTTCCTCGATAAAGGACAAGATTTACCACTTAACGAAGCGCTTCAGCAGTGTCGCTCGTATACGACAGTGAATGAGACGATGGAAGAGAGAGTTGTGTATCCCTTTGCGGATGAAAAATCGATGGAAAAAATTGAACCGTGAAGAATATTTATATATTTTTATGTATATATATGTAGATTAATATTTGTATAAATTTATATAGAGACATTTGGCGACAAAGAACTGCCAAATGACAAAGAATAAAAGATGGAGTAGAGTGTGTTTATTTATATCTTTTTTTTTTTTCATTTTTTTTTTTACTGTCATTTTCACGGCGCTTACATTCTTGATTTATACACATTTTTTTCTTCGACTATTGAGGTGAATATTGAAAGGAAAATATTTTAATATAGATGAAAAATTATTCAAGTAAAATGATGAATTATAATTTTTTTTTCTCACTTTTATCTAATTTTAAAATGTTCTAAAAGTGAATTAATTAATTTTTATTAATAATATTATTTAATCAGTACGAAAAATGTATATAGAAAATGGCCAACAATTGTAAACAAGAGATTTTTGAGTGTATCTGTTTGCAAAGCAAAAAGATAATTACAAAATAATAAAATACAGAAATTGGATCACATGATTAAATATACACATTTTAAAATATATTTATTCGCACAGGATAATATATAGTCATGTTTGAAGATACATATTGTACACATACATATACATATGTATATATCCTGGGGCAGTAATGAACTTAATTACACCTATTTCGATACGTACACAGGGAATCAAATATTAACCGGCATTTAAAACGTTGCCTGGGTCAAAATTAACACAATAGTTTGCGAGTACAATCAGTTTGGAAGGTATATGTAATCAGTATAATATTCGATTCAGCGTATATATATGTATACATATGACCTACTGTATATAAACTCAGAGGAATGACGAGGCCCATAAGGGTAAAATGATTTGTTCATACCATAGTAACCAAACTCTGCATTGAAATTATATAAATCAGTATACATTATGTGGTTATCATAGATTTAATTCATTATATGAGTAATAATTGAAATAATTTTCGTATTTTCTACATGAAAAATATTTGACTGACTATTTTGAATTTATGTAAATATTAGATATGTTATTTAATAATAAATGCAGTCCATTTCCTAGTTATCTCATTCAAAATGAATTCAGTGAAATTGAAAATTATTTTATAATATTCATACATGAATTTGTATTTTTTAATTATCAAACTAATTGCAATATCATTGGATATGTACTTCAAATTCATATTATATAGTTATATTAATTATTTATATATTTTCTGTAAATATCTGTGAGTTAAAAAAATAACAAAAGTGTAATATTTTAATTTATCAACACATTTAATTGTATATAATTAATTATCATTGTTTCTCTCGAATGAATCCTTTGTTAAACACAATATCATAAACAAAGGATTATTTTTCATATATAAATACATTATACACATACTTTAAGCTTGTATTATTCAATCAATGAAATAAATCCTCAATCGGATTTATGTGCAAACGTTCATGAACATTTCAAACGATAATGCTATATAAAAAAATTAAAAAAATTAATTGAATTAAAAGAATCTGATTTTTATACAGGTTTATACGTGTTTGTTTATTCACTATAGTGATGGTTTGCATAAAACGTTTGGGAAATCGATATACGATGGCCGCACACGTCTGTTTTTGAAGTGATAAAGCGATAGACGTGAAATTTCAGAATCATATTTGCCATACAGTGAATGGGAACATCAGTACACACATACACAAGCTCATACACATACATTGTGCTGTTGCATATTATCAAATGTGCACAGCACGATGCCCGGGTCTTATGCCATTTATATTTAATGGATGTAGCTCGTTCGCACATTCGTGTGGCTTCATTTTATTCGCTAATAATGACAGGTAAATATTCCACATCGACCGCACGTGACGTATTTTATTTATTTATTTATTTATTTATTTATTTCATTTTAAATTATTTTTATTACTTTTTTTCATTCATTATATTTTTCATTGTGACTTATTAAGTATTTTGCATATTATTTATTTAAATATACACGTGTAGATATTTAAGTGATGATAAAAAAAAAAAAAATTTCATAAATAAATAAATACGAATTTTTATAAATTCAATTTGAATATCGCAATTGACTTTTGAATAATTTATTTAATTCATTATTCTTTCGTTTCATCATTAAAGTTATTTTAATTCTAGGTCAGAATATTTTTTAATTGACTATTAAATATTAAAACTTGATTTTTTGTTTAGTTGTGAATATTTATTTATGCAGTTTTGTATTTACGTGTATGCATATATATTTTGTGACTGCATTTGGCTTGTAAAGAATGTCTCGAGGGAACTTTTGTGGGCGCGTGGCACTAGTTTGAGTCAAGCAGCCGTCAGCCGTTTTCCCAGTAGTTCAAGCGTTCACCCGTCAGACAGATTCACTTAGAAATTTCTATCTCGCTTTCGTTCTATCTGTCTCACTGTGTTCCTTCCATTGAATCTATCTATGTACTTCTACCTCAGCACTTTTGTAAACAGTAAATATACAATCTTGAAATACATCAAGAAAAATTTCGTATTCCATTATCAACAAAAAAAAAAAAAGAAAACTAGTTTGTTCAACTAGCCGGATATGCATGGGCAAACAACATTTTTCCCTGTTTGTATATGCGGTTTATTTTATTTTATTTTATTTTTTCCATTTTTTTCACAAACAAACATACGTTATTTTTCTTGTGACATTTAGAAAGTTTACTCGGGTATATACTCATGCGGTAAAACTTTATTTTTGTAGTCATGACGAGTATTTCATAAAAATTTTTTTCCCCTTTCAACATTTTCTTATTATTTTATTTCATTTGTTTTTAGTACTGTCATTATTATTTTTTTTTTTCATGTCAATTTCATTTATCCAAAGCGGATAAAATTCGCCGCGAGCGTATGTGCTCACATCGCAATATTAAAATTCGCCGCGGAAACAGCCGTTCCTAATTCATATACACCACGCGCGTTTTCATTCCATTTCCTTTCTCTCCATCTTTTTTATTATTACAATAACTGTTACTGCTGTTATTATTATTATCGTTGCTGCCCTTTTTTTTTTTACTGCTTAGGGGGTGGAAAAAAAATGGGCATAAGGGCAAAGAGGTCGAGGGCATACACGAAAATACATTCGTTATATGAGAAAGCGTGTCATAACGTGTATTAAAAAAATTCCACTGTGGAAAAATACAATTTATTCTTGGGCATTGTTTTCTCGAATTTTTTTCCCTACTGAATTTCATTTTATCCCTTTCAAAATGAACCGCGTATACAACACATCACCTGGCACGTACCAACACAAAAATTAGATAGCACACCGTGATGTATCGTCCCTCGGCCTGCAAAATAATTTCTCTCACTGTCCTTTCCTCACTATTTTATTAACAAAAAAAGAAAAAAAAAATCTCTATACGAATTTTCATTTCCCGACAAGTTGATGGATCGTAAAAAGGAAAAATGTATTTCGCTTTTCTTTCACTAACGAAATAAAATATTGCTAAACAATAAATACAAACTGGCGCAGGATAAAAATATATTAATCCTGTCCTGATTAATTATAATAAAAAATTTTAATTAGTGCAACTTTTTCTTCTATTTTCATTGCTGTACATACACATCAGTATAAAATACAGCAAAGGATAAACATAAACAAACACGGAACAACTGTAGTAAATTAAGTAATTAAATACATTCAATAAATTTCTCAAAAAAAAAAAAAAAAAAAAAAAAAAGATAAATCAATTTTTTTTCCTAATTAAAAATTACATTAATATTAAATATGTTCATATATTTAATTAAAATTATCTACAGACTGAATTATACACTTGGCAGACGCCATACTGTATATATATTCACCCGCATCTCATTTAATAATTATAGTATATATTTATATATGTACATATATTTATATGCAGGTCACAGTCTTTTAATTTTTCATTTTTCGTGCATTCTCAGACAAAAGCGTTCTTAATTGCCGGCAACTGGCCGGGTGGGGTTCACGTCATTTATAAGAAATTAGTTATGGCGAAGAGAAAAGGTAAAATGAAGGAGAAAGAGGATAAATGAGCTCCTCATTCATCTTGAATGAATCCACAGCAACATCTTCCTGTGTATACATATATATATGAGAATGTAAGAAGTGACGAGACTCTAAAGAAAAGGATAAAGTGTATGTATATAAATATATATAATACACAAGTATTTATTTTATTTATTTATTTTTTCTCACCATCAGTCTTTCAACTCTACCATTACTTCTACTCGCCATTAATTCAAGTGACGCAGAATAATAATTACTTGTATTCTTCCTGCTATCGCATAAATTATGAAATTAAAAATGGGATATTATTAACAGAAGATAATTAAATGTATGAACCGAAGGCAAAATAAAATACCATGAAGAAAATAATAAAAAAAAAAAGATTTTTAATGTTTGAAATAAAATCCAGAATATTTATCAATAAATTATGTAACTTATGTATCAGCAATCCGTTAATTAACGAAATATAATTAAAGGTGGAGAAAAAATATAAAAATGAAGCACATCGTTTGAGCGTTGAAAATTAAAAATACAATGACGAGTGGGAGGAAAATTAAAATAGGGAGATTATTATATATGTTTAAGTTGAAAAGTGGAAATCGTCGTTTGGGTTAATCGATATTTAATGGGGATTGCAGTATATTTAACGATGCGGAATTAAATTTGTTTCAAGCGTGAGTTGAGATTTTAATTTTTAACCGGGACTTGAATACTTAATAAAACAAGATTGTAATAACTATCGGTGAAAATTTGTACATATTAATTTTTTATAAAAATTCAAAGAGTAATTCACGGTCAAGAGACCGCGATTATTATTTTCAATCGTGTGATATTTATTTTATTCTTCTATATTAATTCCTGGAGAGGTTAAAAATAATATTTTAATTTAATAAAATATTTTTATTTACTTTAAATTATTATAATAATGATAAAAGTCAAATAGATATTTTTCTCTTTACTAATTACGTTGATGTAGTTTCAGAAATTGTCGCCATAAATTTATTGGAGTATAGCGTCAATGCTATATATACTTACCTACATGTATATGTATTATGTATGTATATATATAGCGAATGGGAAAGCAACGAGTTTTGGATATATACTTGTTGAAAGGAGAAAGCATACTCCTTGTGGTTTTCATGAATTCATGAGGTAGATCTGAAATTTATCTCTGCCTCGAAAATTGTCAAATACGAGTATATACGTAGCATATACAATACATCATAAGAACATACGTTTATGTAAAATTGTAGTACTAAAAATAATAGGTTCATTTTTTATCTTTATTCAGAATTAATCCACGGAAATAATAATTTTTTAAAATTATTATTCATTTCATTTTATTTTATATTTTTCATTTGACTATTTAAAATTTTATGTTCACGTAAATTTTAATTACATATATTACTCGCATCTCACATTATCACTAGTGAATTACGAGATTACTCCAGGCTATTAAAAGACAAACAAACAAAAAATATAATAAAAAATACGAAACTACTTTTAATCAGATTAAAAAAATTCAAATTAAGCGACAAAGAATTTAATATATTATATTTACTCTTTTTAATAATAAAAGGATGAAAAAAATTTAACCCCTTTCACTGTGGGTTCTGTTATCTTTCTTTCAATCACGTAATTTAATTTCGGTTTTATGTACAAGAAAATAATAGACATAATTTATTTTCATAATTAATTAAAAGAATAATATTTTTTCCTTCTTCGAACTTCATTGTCTTTAATTCTCATATAAAAATTCATATAATGCATAATATATTCTAATTAAATATTTCTAGTACAATCAGGCATATCAACACTATTATATGATAGAGTACAACTTCAGTGCCTTCGAAATTGCACTATACAAACTCATGTCGACTTCTATATTACAGACCGATGCGGAAAACTAGTTACTGGCTGGAGGTTTTTCTTCCGTTATTAATTGGAAAAAAAAAAATCTTGCTCACGCTACACCACGCCGACTACACAGGGGCGTGGGGGCAGATGTGGGCGGTTCGAGACTTGGAAAAGCGAGCTCATTAAAGCGATAAAATTAATTTAGACCTCCCTTTTAGCCTTTCTCCACGTCGTTCGCTCTCTTGCACGCGTTTTTCCCAAACCTTATATCAAACAATTCCTCTTTTGCCCTTTTTCCCCGTCACTTTAATTTTTTTCCTCGCCCTCTTTTACCTCACAATTCTTATATTGTAAATTTTTTCCGCCTCACATTGTCTATAATGTAATTTAATTACATAAGCAGACAATATTCACATAATGTTTATAATATATTTAATTATTATTTATCCTATATATTATCCATAAAAATATCGGAATTATAAAAATCAATAACAAAGAAAAAAACAAGAGAAATAGGATGAAATAATAATAAATATTACCTCAAAATTTTTCCCAATTAAAAAAAAATTTTGGTCGCATTATTTTTTGTTTACTTAATTTGTTCACAATTATTTATTGATTCTGATTTTTTTTTTTTTCTAATCATGTTGCAATTTATATTGGATTAATATAGAATACAATAACGGTGCGCTACACGTCGTTGTATTCCACATGCGTTCGTGTCATTTGCTAAAGTTCCAATCTTCGTGTTTCATTGTGATGATGAAGGAAAAGCGATTACATCGCAAGTGAGAAAAAGCGAGATGCGAGTTAAGCGAGTGCAGACAGTGGCAATTACCGGGCAATTAAGCTACCTTCATTCTCTCTATTGTATAGCGGCCTGACTTTGCCCTCTTGTTCTATAGTCTCCATCCCTCGCTTGTCCTCACTCTCTTTATTTCATCCTCACTTCGCCTGTTTCTCTCTTAGCTTCCAACATTTCCTGTGTTTCCATCGGACCAACCACTACGACCTTATAATTTTATTTGCACCACTCGCACACTCTTCGTTCCCTATTCGCCATCACTTCGGTTGACGTTTATGGGACCAATTGCTATTTTATAAGCACATATATCTAGACAAAAAATAAACAATGAAAAAAAAAAAAAAACAAAAAATATGAATTTAATCGATCGATTTTTTTTTCACTTTATTTTTTATTTATTTTCTACTGTCACGATTTATTGCAAGTTTCTTTATCAGACATCATGTCTTCATATATATATCATCAATAAATAATTTTTTTTCCTTCTGTTTCTTTACGATCGAGTCAATAAAAAACAATTTTTCGAGTGTATTTATATCATTGCGATATGGCTGCATTATAGTATGTATATATTTTTTTTTACTTAAGGCGATAACCGGCAGGTATATACGGATGTATATACATATATAAGAGAGGTTTCTTCTATTTGGATCAGGTGAAAGATAAATAAAAATAAAAAAATAAATATTACAAAAATCATACACATAAAGATAAAACATTGAACAACAAGAAAATATAAAGGTACTACTATTTCCCTCTGTGTGTCCACCCCTTGGGGGATTAAAGCCTGGTAAAATGACGACCACGGTTGGTCGATATAACAATATATACACATATACAAATAATACACACAAAAATAGTGCAGACAGAAAGATGAATTGAGCGAAAAAAAATTGATTGCGTTCGTGCAAAATATTGCAGCACTGTCACGTAAAAAAAAAAAAAAAGAGAAAAAAAATATTTATATCTAGAAAAAATATTTGAATAAAACATTGAGAATTAATTTTATTTACACGTCATTCAATCAACAATAGATTAAACAATTAAAGAAATAAATTAATTCAATATAAATGATACTATGATACTCTGTCAAAGACAAACAAATTAATTAAAGTTAAATTGAATTCAAAGAAACGACAAAAAATGAAATAATTATAAACCGTTGCCTTAAATTCTCGATTTTTTTATTCTTTATCTCTCTTTATTTTATTTCCTTTATCTTCTCTTTGCCATTTGCTAGATTCAACACTGATGGTCACGGTTATTCGAGCACAGTGAACTTGTCTGGGACATTCCCAACAGTATAAAAGTAAAATGAAACTAAAGACGTTCTTTATATACTTGACACTGGCAATGTTAATATGAACATAAAGCGCTCTTTGCATATTGCACACTACCTTATATTTCAATTGAAACAGTCTCTTATAAATTTGGCCTTCTAAAATCACAACCTTCGCATAAAAATTTATACATAAAAAACAAAGAGAGTGAAAAATAAATAGAGAAAATTCAACATTCCCCAAACGAATCTTGATAATGTTGAAAAAATAATTAATTAGCTATAAATAAACATTTATCAACCATCTAAAAAAATTATTCATCAGGTATTAATAATAAATATGTTAAATATTAATGAATAATTAATCGGTTAATAAATTAAAGTTCTTGAATCATTAACGACAGATTAATTTCACACCACAATATTTCATTACTTCATTCATTATATCTTAATTAATTAATTAATTTATTAATTACTTTCAATCGTGATATTTCAATCAAACATTGCATTAAATAAATACAACATTACGTGCATCATGAATGCAAATATTAAATTACAATTTAACAAATACATTTCTTATTTATAATTAAATAATATTTTTCATCGTATCTATAAACAGAAAATAAACGAAATTTCTTGGCGTATGAAGGTCGTTTAGATTTTCATTGTCCATAATATGTATAGAAGACATAAAAACGAGGATAAAATAGCCGATTATTATCTTTACAGTTACGTTGTGGTGATTTCTCGCTAATTTGGATATAAGCTAAACCATTGAAATTACCATCGTGTTGTCAGTTTATATTATTCTACCTTCATTGCAATAACAACCGTGTATTTCAATGAACTGTTTTCATTATATTCATGTCATACATTTCACATTCATCATAATTTACATTTCACACATCAGATATAAATATTCATCAAATTTATAATGAAATATTTTGATGAATAAATAATTATTACAGATATTAATCACTAATAAACATAATAACATTATATATCTATCAATAATTCACCATATTGATGCATTAGTACAGTAATTTTAGCATTATTTATACTCAATAAATCACAGCGATCAAACAGTAGATCAGGTAAATGTAATGTCAGACAACAATGAATGATTCATTTAACGATGCATCTAAGTTTACAATAAGATAAAATTAATTGTGGATAAATACATATATGTAAATTGTAACGGCGCTTGGTTCGTCCCTGAGCAAGTCGCCGTTAGCGTTGTCCTTGGATGCAAGGGATGCCACCCCGATT
>JAQQBS010000004.1:7105393-7121840 GCA_030347275.1 Microctonus aethiopoides
CCTTACACACTCACACTTCCACACGCACACTCACACTTATTAGTCTATTGATGCGTGGCAAGCCACCACATCACAAAATATATACATGTCAATTATATTTGCCATCTGCATGTATATAAATATTGTCATCTGTACGATTCCCCGACGATAACATCAACGTCACAGTACAGCGCTCAATTCATTTCGTCAATGTAATTAACAACTGACATCAAGCACTGCATTGCGTGACGAGTTACGTATAATTTAAAGCTTAATATGCGTGTCAAATCCGCGAATGTTTATCGAATTTTGATCATCACACAAACATAAATATCTACGAAAAAAAAATTGAATATTAAATTTGATAAGAAATCCATCGAAAAAAAAAAATTCCCTCTGTCATAAACATGAGAATATAATTATTGTGATCAACGTCAATTAATGACAATTGAGATTACAAAAAATTATATTAAATTATGAAAAACATATCCGAGTTAATAATTTAATTTTATAATGTTTAAAAAATAACATTTTCGATAAATAAATACGAATAAAAGTGTAATAAAAATGTAAATGTTCCAATGCAGATTGTATGTTTATATTTCTTTGGCAGACTTGAGAGTTTTCCTTCATTAAGAAAATTTCTCCGAGTATTTCGTTCATGATGACGACGTCGACGTCGAGTATATTCACATTAACGGTGAGAATTGGGAAATGCTTTCGTATAACGTATTCATTAAGTCCCTATCGACCATTCGATTTTACTTACTCATTCATTCCTTCATTGAATTATACCGCAGTAAAAGAGAGAATTAAAGAGAGTGTATAGTTATACATATACACATGTGTATAAATGAGTGAATTTGTATATAAAGATAGATATACATAGCAGTTGAATCTTCTAATTCATTGCCATATAAATTATTATTAATTCCCCTTCATTACTCCAAGTAATTAAGATTCTATATAAATTTAAATGCTTTTGTTATATACGTAATAATATCTAGATATTCTGGCTTTTATTTTAATTGTCTTCAAGTCATTCTCAATCATTTTCTCATTGTGAACTCTCAATAATTAACGGATGTATATTTTAATGGTTATTTTTTTCGAGTGAATGAAAATATTATAGAAGAAAATATTCAATTCAACTTTCTAATATTTATATCTGGATACTTCACTGCATTTAAATATTCACTTAATCGACAAAAATAATGATGAAAAGGGAATAAATTGAAAGAAAATAATATCTGCGATAAAAAATGAAATAAAATTATTAATGAATAAATATTACGAATTGAAAATGCAAGAGATACATTGCGTATTATATTTATCGAGCTTTCAACAAAGAGTTTGTAATCCTCTCTGTCAAATAAAATAAAATCAAATAAAGAAAAAGTCAAAAAAAAAAAAATACACAAAAGAGCATTTGTGTACAAAGTTGTAAGAGAGGTTGAAGGACTTACATTAGTATAACCCACCTCTTTTCACTCTAACCTCTATATTCTTCAATCCTCTTACTGCAATCTACTTCTATACATCTTGAAATACACTTCGCGATCGCTTATATAACCCTGTCATATTATAATTCTTCATAGAAATCTTAAAAAACTGCACGATCACACCTGAATTTTTTTCTCCTCTGATAATTCTTTTTTCTTTCTGAATTATTATTTTTTTTTTTTCATACCCGAATGGAATAAAATAAAAATGAGTAAAAGACAGCGATGTGGGTGGAATGCAAAATTTGTTGGACTGCATAAAATTTTTATATGTGGGCGTGTAAGTGAACTTGAACAAAAAAAATCTGAAAAACTCGATAATTTTTTTTTTTCACGTAATTTAAAGCTTTTTTATCTAAATTCAAAAGAAGTTTGGCTATTAATCATTATTGTGTTCAAATATATATGAATAAATATAAATACAGAACATATTGTATTTATAAAAAATTTACATATGTAAAATATTCACAAGAAAATATCACGTGTGTAATATTTATATGAATATAAAATTTCTATGAATACTGATATTAAATTTACAGAGAAACGTATTATCACCGCAATATTAATGGACGTATATATACATATAATAATGTAGAATGAATAAATAGAGTACGGTTTTTATGCAATGTTGGTTGTAAACCAGATGTTAGTAAGGTTACACAACTCTACCACGTGCAACTACCCACGCAAGCTTTTATTTATTATGCATGGTTAAACATACGACGTTGCACAAGGTGGTGAGATCAACGAAGCGCATTGTCTAGCTCGTTGCTTGCTCAGAAATACGGAGCTTTTAATCTTTCGTATAACACCAAACAAAAGTACACGATACATTTACGATAAAAAAAAATACTTAATGAAATTCAAAATTATTTATTTTTTTTTATCTGCGATAAATTAATAGCTCGTTTCAATAATTAATTAAAAAGATGATGATGAAGATAATTAAATAGAAGAAAATATACATTTCTTTTTCATCATTATAATATGAATTATTTATAAATAATAATTAAAAATGGCACATGCAAATTTATTAACTATTAATAAATATTTAATTCTATCTATTAAATTCCCATTTTTTTTTTCATCAACAAAACAATTTATTACTTTCTAAAAAAATATTCAATGTGAATATTCATTGTCAATACTAAATAGAATACCTTTGAAAGATTGTTAATAAATAATTTCATCAATAACTAATAAACATGTTGATTAGATTACGATATAATATATTATCCTGAATAGACAGAAGACAATTTAATTAATAAATTTAATTAAGAAAAATATTTCGTAGTTTCTGATGCATGGATATACAAGTTTCATATTAACAATGTATAATATATGCATTCCCATTATACATATATTTGTATATCTATAAGCATATCCTTTGTGTTGGCTTCGTTGACAACAAGACCCCAAGGGAATTGACACACCAACCTCGAGGACGAGGCAGTGATTATAACATGAAGTATCAGAGAATATTCTCTGCATGTATTTGTATATATAATCTCACTATAAACACACGAATTAATGTATTAACACACTCGCAAATATACATGTGCACACGAGCTTGCATTATAATTCTATATCATGACGTCAAATAATCAAGTAATGACATTCTTAATGTCGTCTGTATCTCATCATCATTCACAAATCTATTTTACTAACCCATTATTTTTTTTTTCTCAGCCTTTTTTTTTTTGTTTCACTAACTTTTTATACTTTGTCCGATGGCTCAATGGTGTGACCCGACATTCTGCCGGACATTGACCAGCACGTGTGTGGAATAAATATATAAACATGTATGTTATACTGCAGTGAAAAAAAAAAATAGTAGTAAATGTATTACTGTATACGGGAATGGATGAATGAAGTTGGATGGAATGTTGAAAGGCAACTTATGCCACTAGGAAATTTTATACAAGATTGTATATATGTGTGTGTAATAACGTCACGTGTCGTGCACCTGTGGGATATCATGTCTTGTCCTTTTTTTTTTCTCGTTCTGAAGTGAACATTCAATGCATTCCATCCTTACTATACACCCTTTTGTATTGAATAAAAAATAATATTGAATTAAAAATGAGACTTTTAGAATTTAAAGCAAAAAATCACTAAAGCATTTTTCGTTATATTTTATAGTTAATAAATTAATCATTTGTTTTATATACATATAATGATAATTTATATCTTCAATATTATTAAATGATAATGTGAATTATTTATCAATTTATATTTTATTAATTTACATACGTGTATTTTATTTTTTTTATAATATTTTTATTTTAGATAAACAGGAAAATATGGAGTGTAATATTCGACCCTGCATATTTTCTTGTTTTCTCTTACGCTTCTCTTCTGTATAAATGGGAAAAAAATAAATATACATATACATCCCTACTATCTCAGTGAAATGAGGATTTTTATTCCATCAGCGAACTTTGATATTCTCACCCCTCCATCTGGACTTTAATACTCAGCCAAGATGAAATCGTTGGAACAACGTTAACAGTTAACACCCAGTAATAAGAAAAAAAGTGAGAAAAATTGTGTATAAAAGCAACGGGAGTAAAAAGAAAAAAGCAAAAAAAAAAAAATGGGAGAAAAAAATATTCGGAGCGTCGAAATTGAGGATATTTTTTTTTCGCAATTCCTAAAGGACATATAAGCTCGTGCTTGTCATTAAATTGTGTGTACACTCTCACACCTCACAATCACACGCGATGAACAAAAAGAAAATGCGCGTGGGAATTGTGTATACGCGATTAGAATAAATATTTAGAAGTTTGTTTTATAAGTGCGTGAAAATATTCTAACTTTACTATTATTTTCCTGACATTCAGTTATCGTCTTTTATAATAAAATCTTATTAAATAACAGTAATAATGATGATAGTGCAGAAAAAAGAATGTGAATTAGATGAGCTGAGACAAGTATAATAATCTTCTGGGGAAAAGAAAAAGAAAAAATTGAAAAAAAAAATAAAGTGATGATGAAGGATTGGAAAATACTGAAGAAGAGTTTGAGAAATGTGTTGAGAGAAAATCTCGTGATTTAGTCTCATTGTCAGTGTCTTCTATCTGATAGGATTCTATTTCCCATCAACCGCACACGGATAATGAACTTTAACATTGTTCTTCACTTTACTCTGTTAATCTCAGTTCCTCAACGATCAATATTTAACAATTACTGTTAAAAAATTCATTTCCGCGAATAAAAAATTCCAAATGAAAGTAATATAGTTGTTGATTAAAATTTATATCTGTATAAATCGCTATATAAAATACATAATGAATTATATACTTAGAATAAAACGATAAAGTTGAGTAATATAAATTAAACTTTAATATAAAATGATAGTTAAAATTATTAAAATGTAATCAAAATAATATTTATGAATATTATTATGAAAGTATTTATTTTTATACACAAAAAAAAAAATTGTAATTGTGGAAGGAGATATGGAAAATAGTAAAAAAAAAACTTCAAACGTTGTTGATGAATTCATACATGGTTTTCCACGAGTCAAACATAAATTACAGAAGTAATTTGCGAAACAACGACACTGTAATAATTCGTATATGAATATACATCTTCACATTGTCTGTATATACATATTTAAATGTATAATACAGTGGTACTAGTTGATTTGAGTCTGATTTGCAATCATGCAACGATGCAAGAGACGAGAACATGTTTATAACTGGCGAATTGTACAATGCAACGTTGCCATAAAGAGCACGAGAAGGAAATGGAAATTTGATTCTGTTAGTTGGTTGTGGTTATCTCACTCTTTCTCTCTATTCACCCTTTCTTCGTTTGTCGGTCTATGTGTCTGACTTATTCTCGTGTACTATCACTGAATTTCGTTAAAATGATTGTGCACAGACAGAAAATGTCCACGTAAGTTTTCACTCAACTGTTGAATGGTTCACAAAGTTAAATTTTGATCCAACAAATAATATCAACCATTTATTCTTACATACTTGTATTTTTTTATTCTATTTATATTAATAGTAAGTGCATTGTCAGAATGTAGAATGATTTTTCATCATCAACATAATGGATAAAGGGCACTAATTAATATAAAGTTATTTGTATTGATTTTATATTGTAATAATGAACATTCAGTAAGGAGAAAATTCACTTGATCGAAGGTATTTTCTTCAAGTGTTTACCGCCCTTTTCCGCTACTCAAACATCATACGTACATGTATATAATACAGATAGAAGGCAGCTGGAAAATCAAGTGGAAAACTCTTATAATATATATATACACTTGCAGAAAACTTTGAATTGCTCTTGAATTTTTGCTAATTTAATAAATATTTTTTTTCTCAATTTTTATCGATGTGAAAAACACAATGTTTTAAACAAAAAAAAATATCTTTCCAGCATTCATAAAAATTATATTCATTATAAATATACAAAAAAAAATATTTTTCACTAATATAATTATTTCATTTCAATATTACACACGCAATATTTATCTAACAATATTTCTACCAAGTTGTATTACCATACAAATATAAATAAGTTAATTAGCCACTGGCAGCCATACTTCTACCAATAGTGCACTTGAGATATTTTCTAGTGCCTCTCACGAAATCTGACTCGGATACTTCATAATAATTATCAAACAATACCATTATAACTAATATAATTATTTAATTAATATGTATACATACATACAGAATTATTTTATACATCTACATGTAAATATGTTGTGTATGAGTTTGTAGAATTAAACATGCATGTATAATCACGTTTATGTTTGTTGCTCTTCACAGTTCAATTGTGCATAAATGTGAATACGCTGATTGCAGCAATATTCATAAACATATACAAGCTTAACTTCATTTATTTACTCTCGCTATCATGGTAAGGTAGGTTAGTATCCTGTGAATAATATTAATTATTGAATTGAACTAGTTGGAATAAAGAAAATAAATAAAAAATAAATGGAAATGGGCGGTTGCACTTCATTAAAGTACACCAGACACACAAAAAAAAAAAAAGAAAATTAGGTACTTGACGAGGCAAGCTAAAATTAAAGTTCTTAACTCGCCGAATGAAAATATTTCATTTCCTTTACCGTCCTTCACACTACTTTCTTCTCATTTTTCTTTATATGTATAGAGGGATTTTTTTTTCATTCATTCATTCATTCAATTCGCATTTTTTATCCCTCCAGTATACTTCTGTGTCTGGCATAATACCTTTTTGGAATCCAGCTTGTATTATAACCGCACTCAACCTCTACACTACCATTTTGTTTCATTATATAAATAAGCCCGACAGTTAACTGTTCGCAAAATGAGCCACACGTAAAAAATCCACTGATCTTAATTAAGAATAAAATTGTCTTTGGCATTTAAAATAATTGTTAAATATTGGTTTCGTAAAATAAAAATGTAACATTGAACAATTTTTATTTCCGTTGAAATAAAAAATGAAATTATTTCAATTAATTAGTCTCAGGTGCATTCATCGTTTAACAACTTACATCCACAAATAGACACACATAAAAAAAATTTATCAAAAACAAAAAGAAATGATTGAAATAATTTAAAATTACTAAAATATTTCCAAGATTAAAAAATTAAATTTCACCTCAACGATTCATCTTTTCCATTATCAATTTAATTACATTATAAATATAAACAACAAACTATATATATATCAATGCGTTTATTTCATCGTAAATAACATAACTCTGCTCATTCATCGTAGCAAACATTGCAGGATAAACAGATTAATTTGCGTTACGACCTGAACGCAGAAGTATCATCGCACATATCTACACACACGTCTGTAATATACATTGCGCGTTAGATTACATACACAGAGGTCACTAGCAATGAGAAACGGCCATAAAGCATACGATGAAAATGCCAGGAAAATAGAGAAATAGTAAATACACAAATAATTAAATAAATATCAAAAAGAAAAATTATACAATTTAATGCATATTAAAATTTGCATATAGAAAGAAAATACAAATTATCCAAATTAAATTCATTCATATCGAGAATATGAAATATATAAATATATGTATATAATACATACACATATGTATATGTAAGTATATATATTTAGTTGCAAAACATTTTCCACTATTTTAAATGATACTTCAAACTGTATATTCACGTTCATGGCAGAAAGGGCCATCCATGTATTTCAGTAAAGCTCTTATAATATGCATATATATATATATATTTATGTATGTGACAGTTAGGTAGAAGACTGTACATAAACAATATGCCGTGAACAATATGCACACATATATGTAGGCATTATATATCTATGTGCAAGTGAATACATATGTATTTATAAGTGTGTATGTTATACGACATGCATGGTTGCCGCATGCACAACGCAGTTATAGGTCGCGTAGGTGTTTCGCGGTAATCTAATTTGGTCTTCATCGAGAATACAAACCTATTTAACGTGTATGCTGTCGACTTCATTTCCGTGTGCCTTCGTCCGCGCATTCTACACCTGCACACATTGAATTATTGTTTTTTTTTTTTTTTTTGCGTCATTCTGTTTTATTTCTCTATTTCTTCTCTAATTTTTAACATCGACGAAACCATTGGGAATTGTCTACGAGCTATGTGTTGATGAAATAATTGCTCACGACAGAAGATCATTGCATTAATTATCCAATTTTTATTTCATTGTTATTTATAATTTTTATTTTATTTTATAGTTTTTAATTTGATTTAATTCCAATGGAGATGGATATTTTATTTTTCGTACTTTTATATATATATATATATGTATATTTTTGTTGTTGTTTATTTATAAAGATAAACAAAGAAAAAAAAAGGGAAGGAAACTCAATACAAAAACTTTTTCTCAATGTTGTATTTTGTCGTTTCTCGAAATGAGCAAAAACGTGGAAATATTTTTTGTAAAGATGAATCTACAAATGTAAATACATACATTTACATATGTATACTCGTTTTTATATTAAAATATACATGTATATTGTATATATACATAAACAAATGAACAATAAGAATGATAGTACAGAGATTTGCCCGCTCTGACAGCACATTATTATAATCGCACGATCGTGATCGAGTATAAACGATTAGTAGAGAAAAAAAGTTTTTGTATGCATTTATTTTTCCTCTCAACGTCCATATAATATATAATGGCGATTGGTCTGTCACTCCTGTTATATTTGCCTTCGTTTCATCATTTAATATGAGAAATGAAATGCAAACACAAATAAATATATTCATATCGGTAAACACACTGGAAAGTTTCAAGTGGCATGAAGATAAAATATATCTAAATATATAAAGAAGGTTAAAATGGCAGCGCGTCGCAAAAAGTTAGATCCCCTTCTCGTTAGTAGGGATTTCTTTGCCTTTTTTTAGCGACAGAATGAGAGTGAGTAGAATATATATATATATAATACGTATATGAAAGAAAAAAATGGGAGAAAAGAAAAGCAATGGAACAAAAAAAATATGAAAGAGGCTTTCGATGTGCGGCGCACGTTGGAGATTTAGTAAATGGCGCCACGACATCGTGAAGAAATATAATTCTCACTTCCGCATGGGCTAGTATAAATATATAGTTGCATGTGTGTGTATGTATAGACGTGTTTGTGAACAAAGAGGATGGGGGCCAAGTGCATGATGAGCGAAATGAAATGTCTGTATGTATGCGAGTGTTGCGATAAGAAAAATTATCCCCCGTGCCTCTCTCGCCATTGCGGCGTCCGCTGTAATAATATCTATGGCACAATAAGAAGATACAACGCGTACGTGTTTTCATATGTGAAAACTACGTATAGTAAACTATCTGCATTGCGACGGTGAATATTTTTTTATAACACGAAAAAGCAGAATAATAAAGTAAGAAAAGAAAAAAAAATTTTTTTATCATATGTTAAATTGTGGAGAAAATATTTAAAAATATACAATTAATTTAATTTACTTTATACTTTTATTTTATTTTTATACTTAAATAATAATTATGAATCTGTACCACAAATGTTCCATACGATATTTATTGAAAATTTTATAATTAATTTATTAAATATTTTATAGCAATGTTCAAACATATAGTGAAGGCAGTAACATTTTGTGGGTTACTGTATGAGTATATGTATATAGCGAGCATCAAAATGACATGGAATATATGGCTGAGAGTACGTGGAGGATGGATGGTGGAGGAGTACGGGGAATGAGGTTAATATAGAGCGGACGGAGAGAGCATTATGTGTCACCTCCGATGGGAGTTTTAAAGCGTGCACCGGGGTGCTCATTCAAGTTTCATGATTAAACTTCGTTCGACACAATTTTTTACTTTATTTGTTATTTTAACTCACTTTTCAGCTAGAATATTTTTTTTTCCCCACGACCCGAATTCGTATTGTCATTATAAATATACATACACTTTATACACACGTTTATGTATATATTTATCACATCGACATGAGTTAAATGTGTAAGAAAATATTTCTCATTAGATACTTTCTGAAATATATCATCGTGCAATGAATGAGAATATGAAAAAACTGATCTGTATTCCGCTGACTATATTTTGTAATATTTTTTTTTTTAACACGAACATACCTACGCGTATAATGACGTAATAATGCAGCAGACAATAGTGAAAAGGGCTCGATGGATTATTACGCCCCAAGCTAATTGCGACCGTTTGATAAATCTCGGCATTGTCGAATGAACGAATGGATATTCCCAAATGAACTGAGCTTATACTTTATGAGTGAAATATGAATGAGATATATATACATATATGTATGTGTATATATATGTAATGTAAATGGATGCGTAGTGTCGATGGATTTTGAATTGTGGGAAGAGAAAGTACTGAAGTGAATGACAGATATAGAGAGCTTCTATGAGTGTTCCATTTTCGGTCTCGATTATTACGAATTTTTTTCTGCTGAGTGCAGGAAAAATGATTGAAAAAAAATTCATATGCTGGTAATAGTAATAATAACAATGACGATGATGATGATAGTAATAAAATATAGTATTGAAGATTGTTATTAAAATAATTCTAATGTTATTGTATTAATTGAGTGGAAAGTAATATAGATTTAAATATTTTTTTTTAGATGGATACAATTTAATATTTTGCACTTGTTCGTTGTACACATACATGTGTATGATTGAGTTTACAGCGCATAAGAAAAATGAGATGAGCAAAAAAAAGTTTTATGACACGTCAATCATGCCGGATAGTTTTATCATGTTTTACTTTCGAAAAATTTTTCAACACGAGACTGTAAGCTTGCAAATATATAATGATAAAAATGTTTATCCTCTAAACAAACTCTACAATCAAAAAAGTTTTGTTGATTAATTTTTTATTTGTATACATATAAAAATATTTATATAAAAAATTTTTTTATTAACGTTTGATGGTGATAATGTTAATTTTTTTCTTTGGTTTCAATTTTGAATCGTAAATTGTTAAAATTAAAGTAATTTCCTTATTCAACATTAAAAATATTATTATACAATCTTTATATACACATATAAATAAAAACTTTGCCATTCTGTGTTTCTGTTTCACGAATTCCTCTAGTGAAATGCAAAAATAAAACAAGTACAAAAGAAATTATGACAGAAATAATATTGGACAAATAAATTTTATTTACCATTATTTTCATAAATTTTGGTGTAACAACAGTTTATATTTATATTCAACCATTGAAATAAATGAAAAATAAATAAATAAACGACAAATAATGTGAAGTGGCCACTAGAATACTTGAAGGATCCTCAGCATTCACTCGCACGTGTCATGCAGAAGATCCAAGGAATTATTTTCTCTCTCACCTATACGTTTTTGCTGTTGAGAACTCTCCGGATGTTCTCCTCTATATCACACTCTTCTCCATTCCCTCTTCAGATCTACATTCACTTTCGCACACGCTTTTGCTCCCATCATGAGTTAGTATACATGGATTTTGCGCATAGTACACTCGTCATGACTGGAGAAAAGTGTGGAATATGATGTTGAGAAAAGGAAAAGGACATTTGAGTGAGTTACATGAACTTTAAAAAATAAAATAAAATAATAACTCATCGTATATCCTTCATAAATAATATTACGAAGGCACTTGAAAAGCTTTCATATCTTGTCTATTAATTTTATTGAACGATCATCGCCATCGAAATAAATTAATAACAATTAAATTGCTAAATTTTTATTTATTAAAATAAATATGTGATAATTATTCTATTAAAAAAGACTTAAACAAATAATATTTTCGATTCCAATGTTAACTAATGAAATGTAACATTAAATTAATTAAATACTTTTTTAGTATTTATTATTTTGTGGATAAAGAAAATAAGGAAAAGAAGAAAATTGTAGTAACATGATATACGCAAGTGTATCAGGATGTCAACCCCTCGTAGAAAGAATAATTTTCGAGTTGGTTGGTTATATCATCCTTCGTCAGCCCTAGAGTCGACAGGCTTCCAATTAGCTGAAGGTCTTTGATTAAAGTGACTTCTCACGCATTCATGCTCGTATGTATACGTGTATATACATATGTATATCCTCTTTTCACCACTTGTGTTTGATTAATCAACAATTTCATGGCGCTATTACATGAAATATTGATGCTGTATTTTATATAAAATTTCGTGATGAAAAAATAAAACGTAATTATTGTTATTTAATCTTTACATTTATTTTATTTTATTGTATGTATTAATTTGTGTAAATAATTATTTAATTTATAAAAAACACAATGGAATAAAAATGAAATAAAAATTATTTTTTATTTTTTTGAAAACAATATTTTGAATGAAAGATATTTATAGATTTCTTGTGGTATTGATTGCTGTAAAAGAATTAAAATCCTCAATAAATGCCAATTATTATGAAGCGAGCATCGATTACATCACTGTTAGAAAGAAATAAAGAGAAAAATGAGAACGAGTTGAGAGTTAACTTTACGCGAAAGCTTTAAAGTTTCCATCCTCGTCGTAGCGTTAAACGAAGTGGAAAACTTTGTCGATTAGATTAGATTTATTCACTACCATTGAAAATTAATAGATTGTATAGATCCTATCAATAAATTGTTCATGCTCGAATAGGAACTTTACTCAAACACTTAGCATAATTTATCAACACGAATTAATTGAATAAATAAAAAAATATACATATATATTTTAATTGTATATTTAATCATTTGTTTAATTTTCATTTCAGTGTGCAGTGGCATTCAAAATTTTGAAGAAACACCTCAGTACACAGAAGTAAATCCAGGACAGGATGCAAAACTTATTTGTCGTGTTTTAGGCAAACGAGGACTTTGCATTTGGCAAAAAGACCAAAAGGTTCGTGTATTTTCATTTACATTAATAAAAGAAAATTTTCTAAAACAAGTTAACAACATAATTTTAATTTAATTTCAATTTTTTTCATTCAATTTAAATAAAACGTTATAGCCATTAGCTATTGAAATATATATTATAAATATATTCATAATATAAATACAAAAAAAAATATACTGCATGTGCTTTACATGACAGAATGGTGCACAAATTCTCAACTTGCGATATCAAAGCGAGTGACAAGCTTGATATAAAGGCGCGAAGAAAGACGAGATGGTGCTAGAAGTGATATAATATATCATAATATGTATATACATATAAAACGAAAGATGTAACTCTTCTCATCATTCTCGCACGAAATGCGCTTCACGTATCATCGATGCCACGACCTCTGAGTACATATTTGTCTGTCTGGTGCTTGATTGGAGATGAGATAAGAAATAGTAGAAGTGCTGGATGATGAGGAAGAAAAATAATAAACAAAGAAATAAAAATGAAAAAATAAAAATGAAAAAGAAAACTGAGCGCGAATAATACAACTTCTTTTTCGTATATATTTCAAGTCTGTTAGAAAAATATATTTCTGGGATGAGATCTTGCGTACAGTCACACTTGATTATTGTATACAGTTGTATGTATACACAAGTAAACATTTGATATAGTCTTTCTTTGTGTTTCAGATTCAATGAAGAAAAGAGAAACTTTGAAAGACGATTCATTTATTATATAAACTTGAGACGTAGTCTTATTAAATACATTTATTCAATTAAATTCTTTTGATGCTTGAGACTTAATTTTTTCTCTGTTTAACATGAAAACTGCTGTTTGGACTATTTATTATTTTGAGGAATAATTGAAGATACAAGTTGTTGAGTTATAGTACTATTATTTTTGTCTGTTGATTTAATTCAATAGAATAAATTGGAATTTTGTTCTTTCATCTCTTTAAAAATTTTCATATTCAGTGCTTTATTATTATTTGTGTTATGTATACGATATTGTTCATATAGGAAGTGTATACTGATTAATGTGATGCGACCTGTATGCGATTTTTTTTATTTCAGTCTTCAATTTTCGTTTATCTCTTTTGAACGTCAATGATGATTCCAAAACTTCATATGCAACTGGCGCGTTCCCATTTTTTATAATCGTCTTTTTCATCATGCAAAGTTCATTTATTTATCAATGTCAAAATAAATCATTTTCTTTATGATATTTCAATTAATTTTTGTTCAATAATTGTTCTGAATTTATTTCACGATATTTAATCCAACAAATAATTTAATCTAAAAAAATATCAATAAATCTACAGCAAAATATTCCTATCCAACAAAATAAAAAAAAATAGAAATCACATACAGACTCGATACAAAATAAAATATAAAATTAAAAAACCATCATCGGATAATGTACATGTAAATGGTTGTGGTAAAAATAATGAGAAAAATGTATGAATGAAAAATTTATACACAAAGTGAATGGGGAAAAAAAAAATTGTACAGGAGAGAAACGAACTGAACAATTGCTCACGTAATATGCGTCAAACTAAAAGATTGACGATCTGTCGGTCTGGAATCGAGCGGTCGTTAATCAACGTTACTTTCAGTTCCCTCTTGTGACTGCCTATCAAACACGTAAATAACGTTCAATGATGGCAAACGTCGCGTGAGCATAGACATGGAAAATTTTACCAAAATATATCTCAGATATATTCACATATATTCCACCTTAAAATCCATCAAAATTAAATATTCGCCCTAACAAATGATGCTAAATATTATTTAAAATGTTATAAATATTTATACCCAGTGTTGATAGTGTACATCAATTATAAATCACATATTCTGTGAGGGAATTGCGAAATTTTTATAGTTCGCCTTTATGGAAAATTTTCCTGAGCGTAGTGCCTCGTACATAAAATAAAAAAAATGATAATTAAGTGACAAATAGTTAATGCTTGTCATAAATAATAAAGCAAAAAAATATAATAATGCAAAAATTCAATAAAATTGTTTTTTAAACCGAATATAAATTTGCGTCGGATCAACGGATTTATACATTTTATATTAACAATATAATTGCATGTTAACAGACAAATTGATGAGAATTTTTCGGAATGCAGATGACTGAGCGTGAGAAATTTCACACCACTTGAGCATTTGGCACGGACATATATCCAATATATTTTGGCATCGTGTCGCACATGGCCACGAAAGAGAAAAGAATTTGTTTTTTTTTTTCATAACAAAAAAAAAAATAAAATTCGTCATTATCGTTATCATTGTTAGTTAATTATAATTTCTACATAATATTTTCGTTCTCCACTGATAATTGTTTTTATATAACTGAATTTATTATCTGAGATTTTAAATAATAATTATTATTGGATTAAATATTTTTTACGAATAAATTCTAGATATACGACAAACAATTTGATTATAAACTCCAAGTGCATCAGTATGCATCAATCTAGAAATTTATGCAAGTTTGCAAATAATTTGTATGTATATATAGCAGTAGTACTCGCACAAATAACCTAGAGATAACGCCATTGATGATATATTCTCCAGTAAGGGTGTAAGGTCTTGGTAGAAATTTCTCATCTATTGATGGTCGTTTCCAAAACTTCTTCCGACTACTCATACACACATACATATCACGTATATATTATATAAATCTCTATTATTATATACAAGATAGAGTATGCATGTAGGTCATATCCATAAATCTCGTGGGAGTTTTATTGAAACTTTTAATTCAACAGCAGTTAATATAACAAACAGCGTTAACTTAAAAAGTCTTCTTAAACATTTATTAGAGAAATCCAACTGAATTAATTAATTTTTTATTCTCTTAATAATATTAGTATGTAAATAAATTTAATTATCCATTCTACATTATTATTTTCACGTTAATATTTTTTAAAAATTTCCCTAGATAAATTTTAAAAATTAATTTGTATTCAATATTATGAAGAAGAAATTTATAAAATAAATTTGCATATTTTATCGTGAATTTTTGTATTTATCTTAATATTAATTTTGATCGTTTTATATTTTACAGTTTTTCTCTTTTTTTTTTTTTTTTTTTTTTTTTTTTTTTTACTTCGTATGTATATTCATTACACTACTTCGTGGCCTACTTTGTCGACTCAAGTGCAGTATTCATTCTCTTTACATCTCACCATTTTCTCCCATTAAATAACAAAAGTTGAAATGCGAAGAAAAAAAAAATTCTGAGCATATGAAAAAACAAAAAGAAATTTTTTCTTCCACTTTGTCAATGGCTAGAGACGATTTTTTTTTCTTCTTCACTTCTTCTCAATGCGACTTATGTATGTCTCTACAGTTAATACATACATGTACATATATATACATGTATATATGTGTATGTGGTTTATCTGTATGTATTCGTTGACTGTAAAACGTCTACATAGGTATCGTTACATACACAAAAGGATGTTTTATGCAAAAATGTAAAACCTCGTTAACTTATGCTTCTACACATTCACATAAATGCACATACATGTACATATAATACATAAATCTATATGTAAAAGCACATGCGTTGTGGAAAGTCAAGAGGACGAAGTAAATGATTAAAAAAAAAAAAAAAAAAAAA
>JAQQBS010000004.1:7121850-7158184 GCA_030347275.1 Microctonus aethiopoides
AAAAAAAAAAAAAAAAAGAAATAGTATAGAATAACAAAAATATAAAGAAAAAGGTGCGAATGGTTTTGTAAAATTTCTTTTGACCTGTTTCAACGTGCGCGACAGTCCATAATGCAAAGTTAACTTCAACTCCATATGCATACACATGGTATATACCATATAAAACTTCTCTTTTATTTTTCCACAACGCAACAATTTCATATTTTCCCTTTAGTAAAATTTTTATTAGATAAACTCTCACAATATTTTTTTTGCATCAAAAAATATTCATCATCCCTCTGTAAATATAAATAGAAACACAAAAAATTCACCGAATAATAAATAAATAAATAAATAAATAAATACAAAACCCACATGTAATTTTATATTAACATTAATTAATCTTTGAAATAATAATTTTATTTTATTGCCATATGCAAATGTAGTTTGTAAAGCATCAATTATGTATAAGAGGTCAGTGTTTAATTTGGTACATGTGAAAATGTTGGATACAAGTGTGTATCTATACAATGCGCCATAATTCTCCAATGATGAGTGAGGAGTAAAGAGTGAAGCAGTAACAAATTTTCTATCTCTATTGTCCTCGAACAAACGTGCGGTTGATGATAAACTCGACGATTATGCCGTTTGCTGGATGATCCAAATATTTGTGCAAAATATACAACTTGATTTCGAATGTGCGCACCCGGCTTTTCATCCCCCTTCACTATTAAACCACCACCGCCATCGTCATCCAACGCAGCCATACGTCCACTCAGCACGATATTAGCCAAGTGCATATTCGCCCACAACACATATGTATATACATATACATATGTAGATATATAAACAAATATATAAACATACACAGAGGAATATGTATATTATAAAGCAGCATTCATGTTGCACACACTGCAGAGAATGCAAGGGTATATGTCTATGAAACTTATGCGTTACAGTAGTAAATGCCCTCGAAAATTCCACAGTATATTAATACACACGTATAAATGTGTAGTCTTGTCAGTAGTATTATTGTCTGTAGTGGAAAGGGAGAATGGAATAAAGGGAGTAAAATTAAACAAGGGAAGAAAAAAAAATTCCATTTTTTTTTTACGAGACGAAGTGAAACAGCAAAATAGGACAAAAGATAATTTACGAGAAAATATGTTTTTGAAAAGAACAAAGAATAGTTAGCGTATATTCGCATGCATTAATTTTCATTATTAATTCGCATGGTAATCTATTTTAATGACGTCTAGATTAGGGACAAATCCGTGCGCACAAGTAACTGAAAAATGAAAAAAAAAAAAAGAGACATTGACTTTAAACTTTGCATCCATCAAAAAGGGGCTTACAAAAGTTAATAAAAAAAAATATTAAATTAAAATACCCATTTCAGGAATGTAATTGAAATATAAATTTTTAAATTATCATATTCATTTGTGATTTGTTAATAATTAATAAACAAAAATTCCACTTATAATATTATATTATATAAATGACTACAAGCACAAACGTGTCAGAAAACAAATTGTTCCTGCAATGTATCAATAAACAACGTTGGGATTTATTTTTTCACTGTTAAAATTTTATTCTAGTTTTTTTTTTGTTATCTACTTTCTCTTCTTCTATTATCTTTCTCACACTCATTTTACCTATACATATATTTATTCATATACATAAATATATACTCCATACAGTGTGTGATACGTTAGCAATATTTGCCTCTCGTTTTGCGAGTGAATATTTATGAAAGATGTAAATAACTAGAGGATGATTTTACCTCACGTTCGTGCACCCTCGAGGCATCAACATCCCTCCCTTCTCATAGTATATATATACACTTTTCTATTCCACTTTATATCTATAAATAATACCAGAGTGTACGTATATATAATGACTGTTGTATACATATATTCGCTGCAAGCTTTTATGGTGTATACATATACAGAAACTTATATACATAATATAGAAAACTTTCCGCTTGGGGATACACAACGATGTTCGTTGTGTCTCTCGCAGTGATTCAGTATGGGGGTCACACGGGACATGCAATAACCTCGTGGCTTTTGATTTAATTTTAAATATTATCTCTCAAACTCCCGTAGTGCACTATGTAATAATTTCCGTCGCAATATTTCTCGTCTCGTTGCACAGTACATGCAACTGTATCCAATAATATCATCGAATATTACGTCATTTATTTGTGTACGAAACACGTAAATACTTGTATTTATATAGGTATTACTGCATTAACAATAATTAATTTAATATATATATATTTTTTTTTTCAATTTGATGTATAAATTTTATATTTAATATTCATGAATTATTTTTTTCCAATCATGAAATTTCATCAATATTTCTAATTATAAATAAATTTATTTGCTCTTTTTAAATTATCTGTATATGAATTATTTATGAATATTTAAAAATATAAAAAATATGTTTAAATTCCAAAACTTCAATACAATATACAAAATAAATTGCATATGAAATTTATTGATACAGTTGATATATCCAGTGAATATATACATGTATATATTGTATATATTTCAATTCTATTGTCATTGCAATGTGCTGGCGGCCTCAATCTATATCCATATATAAATATAAATAAATAGATACTCCATCTGTACAAACACGCAAGACTCTGATATTTCCTTTGTCAGATATCAAAACACGTGTATTTACATAATAACATGCTAATTATGTAGAATAAATATAAATAAAATTACAATTATAAATTTCCAATAAAAGTAAAATCATAAAGATAAAAATTTACGCCAACTTGACGTTTTTATTTTTCTAAATAAATTATTTTTTTTATTTCGATACATTATCCAAGAGTCTTGCACGATTGCACATTGTATAAATATGTATATGTATCTCATTTTCCTCGATTGTTTGCTATATGACGTGTACTGTATGTACCCTCTTGTTGGATGTACTGTAGGGGTTAGTCATTGAAGAATGGGATTGAACTAAAGCAAAAGCATTGGTGTGGGCACGGTGGTTGGGCGAGAAAGATCCTGGGGTTAAAGATCGTTGGGTGATATGTCTGCGGGTGCATTACGCTGATTGCTACCGCTGCTGATACTGAAAATTCGCGAGCTAGGTTCTCTCCAATAGTGAGTATATAGGTATATGTATTATGTATAGGTAAAAAAAATTGGTGAGTGTGAATAGTCTACTGTAGGAAGAAGGGAATATAAAAAAAGGAATAAGATGATGGTAGTGAGTATTGCATCCACGAATGATCTCTCCTACTTTATTTCCTCTTCTATTCTCGTGCATTCTTTCTCGCCAAGCACCGTGAGAAGAAAAAAAAAATCCTTGTTTCAGCTAAGTAAGTGGACAGCACATGTCGCTACTTTTTTTCTGTATGTGTATACATAATAGATTTTTTTTTTTTATGAAGCATTCAAAGGATTTAATCCTTTAAATGAATGAAATGACACTTTTGTAAAAGTTTTAAAGCAGATTGTGCTTTCAGAGAAAGTGATTGATCTTGTGTGCACGATTTTTATTTTGATTTTTTATGTATTTTATGTATATATATTATTTTTTTTTATGTTTACCATTGCTGATGTTCGTATGTATTTGGAGTTGGTATATTTTTATGTCTATTACAGAATAGAATTTTTCTAGACTGTATATATTTACACAAAGATTGGACGTAAAATTGCATTACGATATCGAGTATTTTTCTTTTATACTTTTTTATTTATTTATTTATTTCTTTTTTTAAGAAAAGTTGATTATGAGAGATGCGAACAAGGGTAGACGGAAGTGGATACTGGAAAGGTGTATCGGAAAAATCTAGATAAGATTGCTATTACCTTTTATGAGAGTAAGGAAGAAGAGGGGACAGATTGGACGAACGTAATTCAATTCAAAGTTGTATAGAAAATTTTAGTTTTGATGATAGACTAATAAAACTGAAGGTGACAATTTTTTTTTTCACTTTTCATTCTAGATAAGAAAAAAAAAATACAACGCAGTAAATCCTCTTTCACTATTTTCCAACGTATCGTCCAATTTTTTATTCAATGACAAAGCGTGATTTATTTATCTATTTCTTCTATTTCTTCACGTGATGTGACTTTTGAAATGAAGTAGTAATTGGCTATGTACGCTCAGACGTGAGGTGATAATAGAACTACACCTATATACATATACATATATACAAAACTATCAGTGAAGTACGTGCCTTTTGCTAGACTTCAACATGTCGTGGCATGCTGGTAACGTTACCTGTATAGCTGCAAAGCTGTGTACAGTAGTACATTACTGGTAATAGTCAGCCGCAAGAAACTTTAGATTATTCTCCATGGCATAGCAAATAACTTCATTCGTTGAATCCCAAGAAATATTTATAATACACAATTACATTTATTAATTTATCAAATACTAAACTTGAACACTTTCTCATGTTAAAAATTAAAATAACCCACGATATTAAATTCAAAAAATAAAATATTCATTCGCGTAATAATTAAAGCCTCGTTTCAATATTCTGCGCAAAGGATATATACGAAAAAAAACCCGCAGTGAATTCTCTCTTTAAAAATTCAAAATAAAAAAAAAAAATAGCAGTAACCCATTTGCGGGATTGGAGTTCAATGATTTATCTGTAGGACTGTAGATGTACGTTTCATTCGTGCGCGTGCATCAGTGTGTGCCAGACACTAGACAGATGAATTTATGTGTTCATCCATGTCTATATATACATAGATATATACGAAAATGAAGAAGAAAAGAGGACTAGAAATAAAAGATATACACACCTACATGTCTGTAGCTCGTTCACGTTCATATTAGAAATTCGTAGAAATTCGATACCAAACGCGCATCAATTCCATTGTTGAAGGAATATTCGCACGCCAAATGGAATGTTAATGCTATCTAATACCATAACCCTACGCTTTCACTTCCTATTTATTCTTTCTCATTCTCTATTTGGGGCCATGAACGTGAATTCATCGTAGTTCGATACAGTTGAACTGCTTTTCATCAATGCACATCGACACATCAGAGTATATCATATGTCATTCACATTCGACTCTCTTTCGTATCATGATACCAATATATTTACACAATATATATGAATGTAATGTACATATTTGTATAGATAAACGTGTGCACATGACATATGCATTGGTAAAATGTGGATATGCGTTTTTTGATGCACTATCTGAACGTGATTCAATCTCGTTTCAACGAGTTATGTCCACGTGAATTTATATCATATTCTCACCGTTTATATACGCTGCTATTTTATATGAATATTGTATGAATTGATATTGATGTTAATTATTCTTTCAATATTATTATAAAATATTTAAATTACTTTTTTTTTTTCACGGCGAATTTAATTATAATATTTAATGTCGTAATGATTATTTAATTTACCTAATACGATGAAAAGACACAGAAAAATGTAAATAATGTTGGAAGTAATTGAATTATTTATTTACAAAATTTATTGTTGTTGGTTTTATATTTGTTTATGGCTTTGGTATTTTTATTACGAATAATAAATTCTTTTGCTTCAGCCAATTGGAATGCACTTGAAGAAATACGAGTGGGTTGGATCACCAGACATGGGCGATTGTTCACTATGGGTTAGATCTGCTACACTAGAATTCGACGATGGACTTTGGCAATGCCAAGTTACTGCCAGTGATTTTACTACTCAGGATGCACTTGCGTCCGAGCCAGCCAGACTCGTTGTTCGAGGTATTTATTAAACTATATTACCTATTCCTACCAATAAAATAAAATGAAAAAATCATCCGTTAATGAAGGAAGAAAAAAATATTTTATTAAGACAACGAAATTTATTCCAATTGGACGTGAAATTAAATTGACAATATCGAAAATAAAACACGATATTCATGGTATGTTAAATCGGTAGAGAATTAATCAATCAAATTTAATTCTAACGTTAAAATAAAAATGATAAAATAAATAAATAAAAATAAATATAAAAATGAGGTCGTATAAAAGTTATATAAAATTACGCGATCTCATCATTTATGCTGGCATCCAACGTGGATTTTCCAGGTCGTAACCCTGCTGGGACATTGATCGATCGTTGGGATCGAGTACGCAACCCTTGACGTTGTCAATAAATCATTAATTATTCATTATGTATAACGCCACAATGTTACCCATCGCTTCCACTCTCTATTTCTCTCTTCTTCAATATACTATCATCTCTTTTGCTCGCGGAGCTTATTCTCATCGTAAAGCAGGAAAGGACGAGAGAAGATCCGGTGGTAAATCGAGTTCATGTCCGGTTGAATGAACAACGAAAACGTTAGAGAAAGCGAGAAATCATATGAGAGAGATATTATTGGATGGTGGATTTAAACGATCAAACACAAAAGCACAATAACTCTCGCTCTCATATACACATTTCTCACTTCCAATTTATCCACTTTACATACAGTGCAATATATTTTATTCATGCATGTATTATATTAATCATCACGTTATTCCCGCGTTCGTAAATCAGTATAGCGATTGGACGAACGTGCGCGCAAACTGCAGCGCCACCAAGCGACGGCGTTCCTGAAGCTTATCTACATTTTATATACATATAATTCGAAATACACAAGAGTATTAACCCGCGCATCACAGTAGGATCAACGGCAGGGATTACAAATTAATCTTTGCTAATTGTCTCATTCTAGTCAGCCCTCAACGGCCACAAATAGAGTACGCTGGTGCTGTAATTCTACCAGGCGGCAATGTGACAGCACGTGCAGGTGAGATTGCAACACTCACTTGCACAGCCCGATATGGAAATCCACCGCCACTGATTAAATGGTTCGTAAAAATTGAATTTTTCTTTATATCACGAAATATTTCATATATTCATAATTATATTTATATACATTGAGATAAGAATTTATTGATTGTTTGAATAATTACAAGTTAATATTTTTTAATCATTATACAGCTGAATATTTATAAGCGTTATTGTTGATTAATAAATTTTTTTCTCAGTGTATTGATTAATTTTTTGAAAATAGTTTTTAATATATTGAAAAATATATGAATTAAGTGAAGTAAATTAGGAGATGAAGATTTAGAAGATATTTTGTATAAATTTATTCAAGGAAATATTTAAATTGTTTTTTAATAATTCGTGTGAGCGAAATTTAATTCAAAACTCACTAAACTCTTTCGTATTATGCGCCCTCGATTTTTCTATTTTCGATAGCATACTTTTCCACTTATGTTATGGAAATTTATCTGCACTATAGTAACGTTAGTCCTTTCCTTGGCAAAGATTCCAACATACAACGCTGAATATCTTTTATGGTTATAGGTATATTTTACCAACGTAAATATCGTTTGCTTATATAAAGCACATGGGCTTTTCCACTATGTACTGTATGAATAATCATGATCCTATTCTGCATTTCGTATATGAGAAACTCAGTGGTATCCTCTTCTATTCGTTCATACCAAACAGTAAAATGGAATTTTAAAATAAAGTTTACCCACAAGGTGTGAGTTTGTATATCTTTGAAAAATCATTCGTTCACCAAATTTTAATCATATTCGTTACGTTGAATTTATCCACCGTAACATTTATTTATCTTTGTTATATTCAACATTATCATATTATTTTAACCCTATATTAAATTAAAATTCAACTAATATCAACATGTTGAAAATATCGATTGACCTTTCTATCTAAAATATTTCTAAAATTCGAAAACAGATTTATAAATATCTATCGCAAATATTTTTTCTCCTATTTAATTTTCACTTCCTTTTCATATTCATGAACACGTGAGATGACACATTAAAACAGAATTCTATCAGCAGCAATTTTTCTTTTCAACTCTCATTCATATCCACATATTGATGTGTGCTACTGCATTTTTCGTCTCTGTTCGCGGGAAATACAAAATTTTCTGGCTGGCATTCTCTAACCATGTACACCTCCATGTTTTTATATACATGCATACATAAATAAATGTATAGGTATCACTAACACTGAGTAATGCTACCAATGTGTGTGTACAGTCGCGCTTTTAAATTTGGGTTCAAACGATAAAAAAAATGAATAGAAAAAAAAACCAACTAAATAAAATAAAACATCAAACCCTCACTCTATTCTCCGATACATTCAACCAACTATGTGAATGCAAAAACAGACCCAATGCATCTATACATATATACAAACATAGATATACATATATTTACTCACATAAATTCTTCACATCGAATAAAAGAGATCCCACAATCGAACTCGTCTATCCCACACGAAATCGACTCCTCGCGTTCACGTATAAAAATCCCATTCGTTTGTTTTGACGAATCTCACTATACCTCACTCACTTCATTTCTCTATTCTCTTTATCACACACACAAAAAAAAAAAAAATATTATAACGATAGAAAAAAAAAACCCGCGCTGTTCGCTTTGAACACTTGATTTCGAAACGAATAACGTAATTATTTTCTATCATTGTATACTTTGTATCTTGTATCAATCTCAATTCGGCTCTCATAAATAAAAGAACAGAAAGAAGAGAAAAAAAGAAATCAAGGAAAATAATTACACGAAATTCTCTTTACTCTAAATTTCTTTTACCTTTTCATATAGTTTAAATAGAAAGGAAATGTATTATATAGAGGTGGATTTACTCTGAGTCTGAGGTTTATCAAGATATTCAACGAAATAACTTGAGAGCTTTGGTAGGCGAGTGAAAAGCCTGTTGGTTTGTGTAATGCGCAAAAGGGCAGTAGTATAAATATATTATATACATTTAAACTATACGTATTTGTATAGGTACTAGTGAATGTTCGTGTTTGCAACAGGAAGAAAGTAAAAGCGATATAGAATATATAGGAGATAGTGAGGGATTGCGTTTCAGTAGTCGTTACAGTGAGCATTGGAAATGCAAATCCAGAAATGCACCAGCAGGTATCTGAGGGAAACGGAGTTGCGGACATTGAGACCACAAGTAAACGCGACGGAGATTGATAATCCTCGTACGTGGTCAACCAAAAGCATTTGTGATATTGAAGCTGATCGTTCACGTTATGGACAACTTATAAGATGTGAGGCTAATCATCCAGCATACTCAACAATGTCAATGAGCGTCGAAGTACGATTTGATGTCAGTTGTAAGTAAAGATAAAAATAAATATTATAATATAAACAAATATTATATTTTAAAAATAAATATCATTAATTATAAATATACAAGTGATAAATTAATATTTAATTGGTTTGATATTTATTTTTCATATGGTCGTGAAATTTATTTTAAAGGTAAAAAATATGAGGAAAAAATATTAAAGAAAATATTTTGATAAAATTATACGAAAAACGTTGGCACGTTTATTTTTACTGCTCATCTTATTTCGGTTTAGTGTTATTTGATATAACCACAATGGACACTGTACACATACCAAGTATAGAAAGCACTTTTGAAGATAGAATAATGTTTGCATTCACGACTCCTTCGACTCTCTTGTCTATTTCTCCTCCAATATTCCAGTATATATTTGCTCAAACAGATATATATAACAATTGCTATACTATTTCGCATCAGTTCCATTGCCACTGGCCTCCAGCAATGTATACTAATGGTTAAATATACATGTATATCATGTATAATAATATACACATATATATATAGTCTGTTCCACTCAACTCTAATCGTCATCGATCTCGAGGTTTTATACTGTACGGCGTGACCGCTTCCCGGGATTTCAGTGTCTGATTCAACCCTCCGAAAAAGCCACTGAATAAACGATCCGATGAATTAATTCGAATGGAGATGATACCAATACCCGCCACGGAAATTTGAAATTTCAATCGGGCATTTCTGTATATGGACTTCCGGCAAGCAAATGTCCATTCTCACTATCTCTCATTTATTTTTTATTTTTCCCTATTTCAATTTTAAATGTAATTTATTTATTCATTTTTTATTCTTCCTCAATTTTTTTCTAATTTTCTATATTTAAATATCTGGTTATTTCATAAAATTCTACGTCTAACCAATATGTGAAAGATATTGATACCTATAAAATTAGGGCAATTTCAAAATAATTTTCAATATTTTATAATGAATTATTTCCCACAGTGTAAGATGAAATTTTGTTGACTTACTGAGTTGAATTCACTGAATATAAAACAGTCAGAATAGAAGTTAAATTTTGTGAATGGGTCAGTGGACATTTGTTGGCGCGCGTATTTTGAAATCATTGTTACGTGAAATGAACCAGCTGAGCAAGCTATCCCGGTCTACCACCCCACTCACATCCGACTTTTTCATTCCAAGCGAATTTCTCCCTCACCTTTATTTCACTCAACCCAATTCACCTCGTTCTACGACAAAAAAAAAATTAATTGCCACATCGTGTGAGCAACTTTTCCCCAACCCTTATAAAATTCATATACACCAACACTGTCACGTATATTAAATGTACAATTTAAAATTACTTTCCTATCTCAATTCCCCATACAAAAATAAAAAAACATTGCGCAAAATTTTTTTTTCTTTCATCCATAAATAATTTTACTCGCAAATAATTATGAAAACTAAATAATTGCAATTAAAAAATTTTAATTAATATGTATAAAGTATTATATTTATTTTATTTAGACGCACCGGAAACACGTCTAGTTGGTGCACCTATAGGACAATTAGAGGAAGGACGAGATAGATTGGAAATTAGATGTATAGCCAATGCCAATCCACCAGCTTCGATATTATGGAAACGTTCAAAGGGAGCAAACATGGAAGTAGTGAGCATTGGTGAGACTTTAATGTATTCACCAATACACCGAAATCATGCAGCTACATATATTTGTGAGGCATCAAATACCGAAGGGGAAAGTAGTCCTGTGTCAATACAAATATCTGTCAACTGTGAGTTCAATTATTTTTTTTTGTATTTACATTCATAAATCTATTATTAAATAAATACCTCAGTATCTTTGCGAATTTCCAAAGATAAAAATAATTCTATTAACTAATATTTAATTGCAAACTGTATCTTGCAACATCAGACTTTTATTTACATTCACAGTAAATAACTATTACTATTTCAGTTCCACCGAAAATTGATTCAGTTGGACCTGATCGACTGTCAACAGCTTTACTTTACTCAGGCGCTTCGTTTGAATGTCATGCTGATGCAATGCCACCAGCTGAATACAGGTAAAGATCATCAAATAAAATTATTCAACGACTTTATCAACAAAAAAAAAATAAATAAATAAATAAATAGAAATAATTCAAGAGCTAAAAAATAAAAATTCTCTTTTCTTTATTTATTTATTGTTTTATTTATTTTTATAGGTGGGAACAAGTGTTTACTGATGGCCGACCTCCAACCGAGTGCGGCAAGGGTCAACGTTTAATTTTAACAAATGTCACATATGAACAACAAGGACAATATATATGTCTTGCTTCCAATACAATTAATGGAAAAGTACGTGAGGTCAAGAGTAGTCCAGTGTCATTGGAAGTTGTTGGTGCACCTCGTGTAAGTTTAATTAATCAATCTCCATGAGAAAATATTATAATAAATAATATTTTATAAATTTAAATCACCAAAATATCAATAATTTTAAATTTCAATACTTCTCAATGGCTTCAATAAATTAATAACTATTCACAATTGAATGTATTAATAAAAATACGAGGCTAAAAATATATAAATAAATGATGCGACAGGTGGTGAAGCCGCTCAGCAATGAGAAATACGTTGTCTCAACAACTGAAGGCAGCCCAGCACGATTGGAAATCAGATTGTGCTCTAATCCAAAGCCACGTCTCGTTGCATGGGAATGGGGCAGTACAAGACTGCATGCTGGTGAGATAAATTGATTATTTTTTCTTTGCTTTTAAACTACACAATCTCTACATACATTAAATTAATTGAAACCCTCCATTACTTCTCTCCTATCCAATGATAATAAATAATTCAATCAAATGATAATTAATATTGTTTCAATTTAAAAAAACAAACAGGTGAAGTTTTGGAATCAAGATATCGTGCATTGGATTTAGAACCACTGTCACTTGAAGACTGCTTTTCAGCCATTCTTGAACTCACCAGTACTATTAAAGAAGACCAAAGATTGTATTACGTAATTGTAGAAAACGATCGTGGTAGCGATCGACGTGCTCTGATGCTGCGTGTCGATGAGCCAGGCCAGGTATCCAATTAATTATCCCAAGTATCAATCAAACTAATTGACAACTATATATAGAGGAAGATGTTGGATAATTAAAATAATTCTCTTCAATTCATTTCATTTCTCCTTCATTCTTTCATTCATTTTGTTTTAACTCTGGCGTTTCTTAATTCACCGTCTTTCATCTTATTTCAAAGATTCCACTTGTCATTGGCGCAGTCGCTGGCTTTACTGTTCTCTCAGTGATGGTAATGGGTTTTATTTGTTTCTTACGTTCCGACAGATGTTGCGTAACGAGAAACACTGGTCCAACGTTACAACAGGTACATTGGTACGTAATAATATTTGTTTGATGATTGAAATTCTATTTCGATGAATAATTTATTTATTATGATTTAATTTTATAAATTGACTTTTGTGAGCAGTACCAAAGCGTCGAATGCAATGATTGAAGATCCAAGACTGACTGTAGATACTATGGAACGTGCTAGAGAACAATTTGTCGCAGAAAAACGACAAAATCACGTTTTAAAACCAGTACCAACACAGCAATATCCACAAGACTGTTATCAATTAAATCGACATGAGCCACAACACGAATCGCATTATCAAAGGCATCATCATCACAGTCAACCAATTCATGGACCCCAGTATACGTTGCAGGTGAGATAATTATTCAAAAAGTATGAATAATGGTGAGATTTTAGTTTAGAGACAAAGTTGGTAGAGGATTTGCTGTCCACGATGGAGAATTTTTGTTAAAAAAAAAAATATGATGACACGAATTATTTTTTAATTCTTGATAGTCACAAGTAGAATATTTTTGTTTTGTGTTTTTGCTGTCTTGCCAATGCCTTTGGCTTTTTCTCCTCACTCAACAATTGTATTAAATGCCAAAGACAAAAATTAATTCACAATGAAAAATAATTTGATTTATTTTATGAACGTTTAATTAGTATCAAAAAATGCACTGATGGTAGAATTTCTTTCACGCATGCAAGTATATAAAATATTATCCTTCTCCATGCCTGGACCTCACCTGCACCAACTTCAGTTAAAAAAAAAATTCATTTGTTGATAATTGTGAAGTACGAAAAAAAAAAAATTAAAAACTATGAAAAAAAATTTCTCGGAAGTGTAAAAATTTGAATAAGTGGGCGGGAGGGAAAAAAAAATTCTGGAAGTAGGTATTTTTTGGTTACAGCGTGGAACTGGCCTCAAGACTGAAAGACTGAACGATTCGAATTCAATCCGGAACGTTTCGCGGCCACGTTACAGGACCTAAACTATGAAAAATCGAGAAAGTAAAAATAAACATTTATCTTAAATGTGTTGACACCGCTGAGAGATTTAAAAAAAGAAACACAAACACACTCACACAGGAATGAAGCTTAGTATTGTTAAATGAGAAAAAAAATAATTAAATAAATAAAGAATATATCGCTCAAGCCAATATCTTGTACAGTCCTTCAACGTGATGATGTGTGATGATATCATCAAGTGAAATAAAAATTATTGAATGTATTAATTGATGAGAAAAACGAAAGAACGAAAGTAATAAAAAAAATTGTAACGAGATAGTGATGAAAAAAATGATCTACAAAAATATTTCAAAATTCCGCCCTCGAGCGTCACTTAATTTAAAATATAATACAAGCCAAATCTTTTTTGTATTATAAAATAAAAATTATATTACCACAAAAGTGAATCGTAATTAATAATATCTTGGTGCTAAAACAATTTTACGATTTATTCCATAAAATATTATGTATGTATACATATTTAAGTCAACAAACAATGATCAAACAAAAAATCAAACTAGTCATTTGAAAAAATTGTCGCTATTTATTATGATTACGAAACAGAAAAAGAAATAATTGAAAATAAATATGAATCTCTCATAGGCTTTATAAAAAAACAATAATAAAGCCCTGTTATTGTGTTCATAAAAAATCTATGTATCGATTTACTGCCAATATAATATACATACATGAATAAATAAATATTTATATGTATAAACAAAATTTATTGGAGTTTTTGTGGGTTGAGAAAAAAATTTTTCATTGAACAAACAGAACAAATGAGAATTTACCAAATGTTTTTATCTTTATCATCTCAATCCTATCATATTCACTACCTCAACTAGTCAAAATGAAATTAAACAAAAACAAAATGAATGTTTTATTGTAATACCATCGTAATTAAAATAATCACACAATCCTGAATGTGCATTTTGTTCCTTGCCATCAATAATCTTTCATTTATCTTTTCATTAGTACAAAAACCCTTAGGAAGAAAGCAATCAAGTTGTAGATATTGACAGAAGAAAAAAAAAAAGAAATTAATAAAAAGAACAAATAATAAATCCTGGATGTAAATTTTCCCTTCCCAAGTAGCGGAACTGCTCAATAGTGCGCCTGTTGTCACGTTAAAAAGATCAAAAAATAAAATAAAATAGAAAAAAAAAAATCAAAGCTATGTCTCTAAGATAGCAGTTGACGATAAATGTGCAGGGGGAGCAGCTGTTTCTCAAGCCAGAACGTCTAGCAACATTGAAGCCATATAATAAGAAGGAGAAGCTACCACAATATACTACATTCAAGCCAACAATGAATCATTGAAGATTTTGTTATTTATTTTATATCGGTATGCTTAGGAAAAATAAAATGGCATTCAATCAAAATATAAATTGTATAATATTTATGATTCATCAATTAATCACCAACCATTCCAACCACATCTTGTCTCAAGATTAAATAAAAAGTAAACAAATATCCCAGTGAATTATTTATTTATTTTGATAGAATAATAAACTTGGAATTTATCAACCTGGTCCTGGGGTAAAATAAAGTTCCTGAATGATGATAATGTAGATTTCTATCAACTGTTGTATGCTATGCTGCTAATGGAGTTGTTGATGAAGTTATGATCACACATAGGTAAATGGCATAACCTCTAGTTTATTAACAATCAGTATTAATTGTTATATGGAGGGAAAAAATATAAATGATGCCAAGAGCAGGCAGATTATTTATTTTCCGTTTTAAATATTTATAAAAAATAAGTAGAGTATAGATAATTGATATGACCAATTTAAATGCTCATTATTTTATTGATTAATTAGGAATAATAATTTGAAATGATGAGAATAAATGTTTTAAAGTACTCACAAAGTCTCTCATTGCCATTGATGGGTTGATGATGTCAGCTATGTGATGAATTCCACAAAAATTAGGCACTTTATGGGTTGTACACACTTGAACTACACTTTCACGATCATTAAAATATGTTTCATTATATCCGAGGATTTATTTTATTAATTTCACAGTACTAATTAACTAAGAACACTGAGAAAAAAGCCATTTTTGATAATGCACTCGCTGTGAAAACGAGTCTACTTTTTGAAGACGCTAAGTTTTAATGGCGTCATGGCGCGGAATTTAAAAGCTGCAGCGCACGCATTCAATTCGATTCAAGCGCTATCTATTATTTCCTGTAGAAATATTTTTTTGGTCGAATTTTTTACATCAAAGAATAATATTAAAATAAATTAATACAAATTTAATGAAAAAGGAAACTTTCAATAATGTTTGAGATGAATTAATATAAATAAAATATAAAATTATTCATTTTATATCGATGATAATATTTACTTGTAATTGTTTGAATTAATTTCAACCGGATGTATCTATATACATTATTGCTCGCGCATTGATATTTATTACCGCCTTCTGGAGAAACACCATTTCTACAACCGTCACTTGATAGTGTACCAAACTTTTTGGCGCCAACGACGTGTTAAACAATATTTTATTATTATTTATATGAAAAACAATTGAAAAATAAGTAAGTAGTGCACCAATTATATCTAAGAATTATCAGCAATATGTAATTATTAGTTTAAGTACAGAATTAATCTCTATCTCACGTGATTGTATTGAACATAACCTCAAAAATTGATTTTCAGTGCCGCCAAGAAAAGCACCAAAACGTTCATCCACAACAGCATCAAAAGATGTAATTGCTCCAAAACAATCAAAAAAGAAAGAAGGTATTTATTTTTAAACAAAATTTTTATCATTAAATAATAAATCTTTATCAAAAACAGTAATAATAATTATGAACAAATTTTTATCACAATTCTAATTTTTTTATTTTGCTTCAAATATTTCAGAAATTGTTATCAAGCCTAATCTCAGAAATGTTCCGACAAGTGGAATTATGTTGTCAGTTGGTCAAGGTGATACTGGTCAACTTGGTTTGGGCGAAGAGGTGATGGAAAAATCACGACCAGCAGCAATATCAGGATACACTGACATAATAATGATCGCTGCTGGTGGTATGCACAATGTTTGCTTGACAAAGTCAGGAAAAGTATTGACATTTGGTTGTAATGACGAAGGTGCTTTGGGACGTGATACATCAAAAGAAGGTTCAGAAACAGTTCCAGGTGTTGTTGATATTGACGGAAAAGTTATTCAAATAACCGCTGGAGATTCTCACAGTGCTGCTTTATTAAGCGATGGCCGAGTATTTGCATGGGGATCATTCAGGGTTAGTTATACGTTACTGTAGATGATGTATAAACGAAAATTTAATACACATGTATATTTATATGTTTAATTTACAATTAAAATTGTAGGATTCACATGGATCTATGGGATTAACACCTCGTGGAAATGAACGTTTGCCCGTAGAAATATTACCAACGATAAAGATAGTAAAATTAGCGTCAGGTGCTGATCATCTTGTGATGTTGACGGAAAATGGTAAAATATATACTTGTGGCTGTGGTGAACAAGGACAATTAGGACGTGTATCATCACGCATGGCTGACAGACATAATCGTCATGGAATAATGCAATTATTAATGCCTAATTTGGTTGAATTTAAAGTTACAAAAAAACTTCGTTTTGTGGACATTTGGGCGGGACAATATTGCACATTTGCTAAAGAATTATCACAAGGCGATATTTATGTTTTTGGATTGAATAATTATCATCAAATAGGTCAGTTAATATTAATTAAAATCTATTTATTTTTATAATGTATATAATAATTTATATTAATTATTTTTTACGTTCAGGTCTTGAAAATACTGTACCGTATTTTCATCCAAAGCTATCAAAAACATTCAGTGGAAAACAATGGCAACATATAAGCAGTGGACAACATCATACTCTTGCATTGGATGAAGATGGTGCTGTTTATGTTATGGGACGTAAAGAATATGGTAGACTTGGACTTGGACCGGATTCTTCTGACGCTACGGAGCTTGTAAAACTTGAAACATTGGGCAATGAAAAATTTGTTGACGTTGCAGCTGGTAGTGCACAATCATTCGCTGTTAACGACGCTGGTGAGTGGTGGATAAAAATTAAAAAAAAAAATAAATTAAAAAATTTATTTGATTTTATTCAATTGAGATTGATATTCGATTAATTTGAGATTAATTCATTTATTTTAGGACAATTGTATGCGTGGGGAATGGGAAGCAGTGGTCAACTGGGAACAGGCTCAGAAGACGATGTTGATGTGCCAATTTTGGTTAAAAGCAAACAATTAGAGGGAAAAACTGTTGTTCGAACATCAGGTGGTGGACAACACACTCTGATATTAGCACTGATACGTTCTTCAAAAGAAAAAACAACCGATTAATGATATTTAATTGAATTTAACTTATAATTAATAAGTATAATCTAATTCAAGTGCCACAAATGACAAAAACAATTTTTTTTTGTTTTTGTTAGATGAAAAAATCGCAACGATTCAAATTCAAATTAATCTTCATGGCAATGTAAAAAAGGAAATTGTTCAGTTGAAAATTATAAATGAATGAGAAAGGAAAAATATTTACATGTTTATTTAATTTAATTAATGGATTTTTATGAAGGTAAAAAAAAATTTGGAATTGTTGCGATTTATGTGAGATACGTTTTATGTACATAAGTTAATGTTTTTTCTTGATATTTTCGTAATGAGATTGACTAGGGTGTTTAAGAAAAAAGGGGAAAATTAAAAATTGCCAAGACAGTGTTTTTTTTTTCAACTGTTTCACTTGAAAAAAAAAATTATTTGTTGTAGATTTGAAAGAACTTTTTTACACGATGAGAAGTAAGAAGCAAATTAATGTATACCAATAAGTACAATCTAAAAGGAAAACATACTTTGACCTGCAAAGTCCTTTCGATTATTTTCTGCAAATAGAATCAAAAGGAAATAGTGAATTAATAACTTGAAACGATTCATTTGACAGCAATGTTCAATTTGTATTAAGATATCATTTGGCTATCTTATACAGTAATGTAAAAGAATTTATTTTTCTTTTCTTTCTTTTTTTTATATCACTACTATTATTATTATTATCATAACTGCAATTATTGTTATCCATTAACTCATTGTTCATGAATATAAATGTTAATATTTTCTTTCATCGTTCTGTTTTCTGTAACAAGTAAATTAAGTTTTGTTTGTTTTTTTTTTTTCACATGCTCAAGTTTATGTGCAACTTTTATATTAAATACAGAGTGTATCTACATTTTGAAATGTTTCTAGATAAAAACTAACAACTAAGAACACAGAATATTTGTAGTTTAATTATTTTTTATCTCCATTCCAACTAACAAAAAGACAATCGTTCAATTATTTTTATACGTGATCCATGAAATGCAATTTATTTATTAATTTATATACCATAATTATAATTTCATGAAGAAGATTCTTGAATTTTTTGTTCATTCATAGAAATTTGCGTTAATTTCTTTCCAATTTTTTCATGTATGTCTAAATATTTAGCAATACAACGATCTATACAAACAGATTCGCCTTTACCCAATTCAGGTTCATTATATAATGGTAATATACATTTTTTATGACATGCTGATGTCATTCTATTATACATATCCGACATCATTTCTATCTCCAAGTCTTGCACCAGTTTGAGTTTTGTTTCATCCAATTGTGGTAATCCCGCCATAATTTTTTCTTATTTTAAATAAATTAATTTGACGTTATTTATTACAATAATATTTTTTTCTTCTTTATATTCTCTGAGTACTATTTTCAATATTTTCAATAGCACGTTGTGCACGTCTTCTTGCTAACATTTGCTCCTGACGATGTTTTGTTGTAGCTTTTCTCGAAAGATAAAATAGCCCTAATCCAGTGAAAATTGTCAAAGTCCTAGAAATAAAATAATTAAATATCAATAATTTAACGTTTCTTTATCATAATTAATTTATCTTAAGTCTATTCATCTTATCATACGAAAAAAAGAAAATAATTCATATATTTGAAATGAATAAAAATTCTAAATGACAAAAGTGAGGTTATGTTTGAAAGCACACACGATTGAAATGTTTTATAAATCAATCTTTTTCATTATGTCCAGCTAATTTGTTTACATACCTACCATCCAGTTAATATTTTTGAAACGTGTGATTCAAACATATTGAATGTAATTAATATAATATTTGAAATTCTAAAATTTTACAATTCCGAATAAAGTACAGGTTAGATACGTAACATGCGGACACTTACGTTATTGGTGAATTTCTTTATGTGTGTGAGAGAGAGCACTCTATTATACATATATATATGATATAGAGAATTTTCTATTTGCGCATGTCTCCGAATATAAAACCAATTCTCTCTCTAAAAAAATCAGTGATAACAAAAATCTAACCTGAAAAACAATTTTAAAAATTTTACTATTCGAAATATTAGAAGATTTATTCATATAAAATTTATTCATAAGATTAGTAGACAAAAAACACTGTAACAGTGGTCAAACTTTGAAGTTCCAGAGATGAGAGTAAATTATCAACTTTTAAATTTTGGCGCGTATATTTCAAGCGCCATTTGTGTCGCCATGACAACTCTTTAGTTCGCTCACAAAAATTTTGAAACTTTTTCTAGCAGATTACAGTAGCATAATACCAGTATCAATGAACCGCCAACAATAAAAATATAATTATTAACAAATTAAACAATAATCCCAAACACAACAATCATAAATAAATCATTATAATAATACATTGACTAATCCTCAGTGAATAACCTAAAAATTCAGTTTCATCATCAGACATCATCACCAGTATTGCAGCATCATATCCAACACAATTTATATATGCATATATCTATATATCGACACTCAACATCCATATGTAAACTACCCAAATAGAACTCACTTAAGATATCCACTCATCATCGGTAAGTAAATCATCATCCAAATTAATAAACAATTATACAAAATAACCATTGAAAAAAAAAATGCTCCAAATATTAGACAAAAATCTTGTATTTTCATAATGAATTTCTTTTTTTATACCTAGAGAGGAACAATTAATTGCAGGAATTGGATGAATAATATCAAATCAAATATTTATTCATTCATTTGATGTCTATAAATATTTTTTTTTCTATATTCTCTCTCACAATTAATTGATTACTACTCCAGCCATATATGTGCATAGATACATAACCATGAAATGACAGTTTTCAGGTTAAAAATGATATATAACTCCGTGAAACATTAAATATTATCATGCGTATCCTCATCACAATAAAGGAGAATAATCTACATACAAAAATATACATTATATACCCTTCAAACATTACATAAAAAAGGAAATAAATGGATGATACATATTATATCTCTGAGCATGAGCCACTCCCGCTGCTAGGCGACGCTTTTGCTCTTCGTGCAGAAGCAGATTCGAACGAGCGAATGTACATGTATGTATGTATGTATGTATGTGTATATAATCGAGGGTGTTGGTGACGAAGCGAAAGCGCAAGTGACTGAACACATCCAGACAAGGAAGGTAGATGGATGGTCTATGTATTCGAGGATGAGGAAGCGAATTTAGCTATGTAATACTATACAAAAGAGAGGGATGTTGATAAAGTGAAAGAGAGATCCACATTGCGAATTCGCGCACCGGATCCACGCAGATATGTTGACTATATATACACTGGTTCAATGACCACCGCCCTGCTCTCGTCCAACCCCAACAACGTTCAAGCAACAGGGGCTGACGGGGCCACGGGGGTTGGCAATGGTTTATGGTTAGGTACATAGTGAAAGAGAGAGAGAAAGAGAGACAGTCGGGTGAAAAGAGCTGGTATATGCTTATCTATATGTCTGAACTCAACTGAGACATACAAATATATTTATGTGTACGTGCTGTGCATGTACAGAGCTTTAGGATTGAGCAGAGGGAGCCACATGTAGTCGTTTGCGAAAAATAAAAAATAAAATAAAATTTCAAAGGCCAAAGTGTGAGTGTGTCTGTGCGTGAGGGAAAGGTAGAGAGTAAGAGAATGATAGAGAGAATTGAAGGGGTGAGAGCAGTTGAAATCCACCCCCTTCATCGAGGGCGAGACGCAGCAGCAGCAGCAGCAGCAGCAGCAGAAACATCGAGCCCAGTTCCGTCGAGTCCAGGGGTAGAAGCTACTGGCTGCTTGTCTGCTCCCTTCTTTCGCTAGTTTCATTTATTTCCGTTTTAGTTGAATAATTTTTAATTCCATTCGAATTCGTTCTCAATTACAAAATATAAAATATTACGTCATTGAATGGTATTTAATAGTAATATTATTATATAATAATAATAAATATATACATATACTTGAATATTTATGTATGTATACATATTTATACGTGTATATATATGTATAAATGTACATATATAAAATAAAAAAAAAATATATATTAGATTAATTGGGAATCAAATGATAAAAATTAAATTTATAAAATTTCTGGATAATATTGCCATAATTGGTATTGATGTTTGATTGTGCTTTATTATTTATATTTATATATATTTAATTTTTTTTATATGTATGTTTATACATAGATGCGTTATTAAATAGAGTGTATATATATGTAAGGAGATAAACCGGCTTGAGGTATATACAATTGCATTGTCATAATCTGCGCCCTTATTTTTGAGGGTAGTGGTAATCGCGGGGTGTAAATTGATAAAATATTATAGACAATTTTTCACGAATTAAACAACTGTACGTGCCCACGTGGAATTTTGGCAGGCTTCAATTCAGGTACGTTTTTATAGCTTTGTAATTTTTTTTATTCTTTATTTTATTAATTAATAATATTGGGTATTCATCATTTTTTATTAATTACGGAAATTTAAAAGTTTTTTCGGCTTTATTTATTTTTCTTTTACATTTCTATACAATTGTTTCGACTATGAACAGTTGACATAATTAGTTCAGACTTAATTTTATAAATAATTATTATTTTTTATTATTATCAGAGCTATGAGTTGAGAGAATGAAGATGTAGAAAAATTTATTTATATAGATATGAAGTTTGTTGTAAAGGCAGGAGAAAAATAATGAAGTGATGCATAGGGGAAGATGGGGAAAAAAAATATTTAAACATTAATATTAATCTGCAAAATTTGTGCAAAAGAATTGTTCAAGGGGTGGGGCTCAGTATAGAGTTGTTTCATATTACTTTATGCATTAACATCCGGCTTAAACCTGTAACTATTTTTTTTCTACAAATAAATTGAGAGATAATAATTAATAAATAATAATACCAACAAAAATTCTTACTTGCTGAAGGAGGAAAAAATAAGAAAAATTAAATTATAAAAAGTCCAAAAAAGTTTCAGTTTTTTCTTTCTCTATCTTCGCTTGGATGAAATTAATCCTCTTGCAGGATTAACATCCAGTAGTGAAAAGAGCATATAAAACCCAAGGACAAAGGACACTCGTGTAATATTAACGGAATTTAACAGTAAAATAATCGGTCAAGGTTCAAACGAAATTTAATTCCATCAATGTCAGAGAGGTAAAAGCAAATGCATAACTGCCAGTTCTATCTTCGTAATTTATTCTGACGCTCTGGTGATTTTCTCGCGACCTTTGATCTATTTTTGCCTGTAGCCATGTCTAAACCTCCTCGTGTCAGCTGATTAAAATCAATAATAGCCAAATGTGGCTCAATCGAATGCCCTGTTGTTATCGCAGTTGTTGTTGTCGTTGTCATCATGACAATATTAGACTTAGTGTCGAGATGCGATGGTATAGGTGCCCCGGGGCTTCGATACCTGTAGCTTGATGGGTTCTTGCCATTTCCCATTCCAATTCCACTCCCTGTTCCCGGTCCAACGTTCATTCGCGTGCCACTCATCGATCGGTAACGCGAGCCAGACGGCAATTCAACTGCATCTTCAGTAAAATACCTAACAAAATAAAATAACATCAATAATAAAATAAAATATTTTTACATTACCTTAATTCAATAAAACATTTCAATATTACCAATTTATTACACAGCCACATTTTCTGTACTAAATTAAACTGTTAACAAAGGCTTCAATAATAAATAATTGTCTATTGAAATTCCTAGTGTATTGAATTTAAATTCAAATCATTGGGAAAGAAAAATGAAGAATAAAAATTTGAGCTGAACGGCAAATTGGAGATTGATTAGGGGAAGGATGAAGCATTGGCAAAGAGGTGAATGACAGGGTGGGTCTTGGATACGTGCATGTATTTTATATATATATATATAGAGTTGATAGTTTTACTCATGGATGCTGGCTAGATGCAGCGGCGCAGGCGTTCTGGCTGTCCGGGGTCGAGGATCCCGGGGTTGCCGATGCCTCTGTCTGGATTGACGTCCTCGTTTATTCGACGGTTGGTCGGGCAGTCCCGAGGGTATCAAACCTGTCAGTTTGTAATACTCCATAAGAACACGAGCTAAATTACGTCCAACTCTGTAATCTTAATAAGAAATAAAAATTTAATTTAATGAAATGATTGTTTAGGAAAATGAGAGATTATCCTAGAAGAAAGCAAATAAAAATAAATAAAATTCTATCGATATAATGAGAAATATATAATTTTTTTTCTTTCTATTATGAAAGGATACAGCTTTCTTCAGTGTATGGAAGTAATCCAGGCTGTTCTTTTCTATAATAACCATACATGGACACTTGAATTGTATAACAATTAACGTGGTCACTTAAAATCGAACACAAATGTCGTCGTGCTGTTCCTGCTTTATGCGGATCCTGATTGTACATTGTATTACCAGGTTCATAATCATCTGCATGCTGTGCTAGTAATTTTGGCAAGACAATATGTCGCTCGTACCTGAAAGGCTGACAGCCATTTAATTTAGATAAAAGGTGGATTATATTTTTAAAGATAAGACAATTTTTATTATATAAGATTTTTTTTTTTCTTTACCTGTAAACGTCATCGTATGTATTACCATAAACAAATAATCCAGTGGCATTTGTGTGAGCATGCAAATCTAAAATACAATCCAATGGAGCATTAGCATTTTTATCCAATGTCTCAAGTAATGTACGAGTGGCTAAAAGTGTTGGATGAATCCATTCAGAAATACGATTCCACGATCTATTTAAATCCACTCCCATCAACGACGATCTGATTAAATTAATTTATTCAATATTAAAAATTCATTTTTAAATAAATATAAATTAATCAATATCATTAAAATTGTGAATTAATTTATACAATGGGGAAAAATTTTTATTAAAATCAAATTAACGTATTTGATTAAAATGATCCATATTTAAATGTGATAATTTATATTCATTTATTTTATTTGATATATTCAGAATGAAATAATTATTTTAATACACCAAATAAATATTTAATTGCGACTTTTTTTTCTCAGTACTATATTATTATATACTTACCGATAATTTCCAAGGAAAACTCCATCAGGATTGAGCATTGGAATAATTTTAAAGATAACGTAGTCACGTAATACTTGGGCAATTGGATGTAAACTAACTAAAAAATCCATGAGACCCTGACAAACAAATGATGATGGTGATTCACCAGGATGCACACGACTTAATATTACAACTACACGTCTTGGATGTTCATCAATATTATTATCACCAATTGTAATTAATTCCACTTTTCTTTTTTGTATGGAAGACGTTAATGTTTCACGTTTAACTGCTGAACATTTCGTGCAAAGATTATCTAAATAACCAAGACACCTCGTATATGAATACGGATAAGTTAATGCAAATTGATAAACATCATCTTCACGATCAAAATTAAATGTAAACGTTAAAACATGATGATTTTGATGATGTGGCGATTTATAATAATAAACTTGTTTGTGTGGTATTCTTTGCCATTTAGATTTACTCGTAGATTTCACTAATGGTGTCATTCCATCTTTAAATAAATTCTTACTCTTTGATATATTAACAATATTAAATATTACCCGTTGATCAGCGCGCACATTGTCAACAGTAAAATTAAACCACAATCTTAATCGTGGACTGCACGTATCAGGACGAATAAATAAATCATATTCGTATTCTGATATTAAATCAACACGTCCTAAATTTCCTGTTTCAAATGCGGCGTCAAAGCACAAATGACCTTTTTTTGCTTTACCACTGTGACCCGGCGGACGAATTATTAATCGGCTGACATTACCAAGACCACCCTCAGCATCACTGTCATCGCTGTCTGCAAAAATACAGTGGGAAAAAACGTTAACAAAAATAATTTATTATTCATATAAAATTAAATAAATATAATAGAATAGGAAAATGGTGGTGATATGAAAGTGGAATTATTCAATGGGGAAAAAAAATTTTGTGAAACAATATGAATATACATATATATTCGTTTGGGGATTCGTACAATAATAGTTCGATTAAACGTCACTGCGCTGCGTGTGAAGAATTTCCCTTGGTGCAATTCGTCCCGCAGAATTAGATATCCCAATGTGCGAAGGGGAGATGGACTAAAAGGATATATATGTGCATATATATCCATACACATGCAGGCCAGACTTATACACATGTGCAATAGACGGATATATTCTATACACAGTCATTCAGATGGAAGAGAGATCGAGGAGCACATGCAAAAGTGGATTAAACGCGCCGTAGAATAATCGTTTTAATGACGCACGACACGATTTGTTGGGAAAAAAATGTTTAAAAAAGAGAAAGGTAGAAAGGGAGTTTGGCTTCACCCTAAAATTAGCGGTAACTTTTATAAAAATTTAGTGAAGTGGGAAAAATTAAATATCAAGTGGACATTTCCACAAACTATATCCAATTGATTTCAACTTTCTGTTTTTAGTTTTTTAATTTTTATTTAAATAAATAATTATGTATAAAAATTCTGCACTTGAAGTTAGAAATTTTTTGATTTAGTTTTGATTTATTTTTGACTGAATTGATATTTAATTTAATTGTGAGATAATTAATTTAAATATTGCTAACCAGCTCTTTGATAGAGACTAGTGTGTTCCAGTGGATCACGACCTTCCATAATAATTTTTTTATATGACTGGAGTTTATTTATGTGTATAATTATTTGATAAAATAAAATTTGCCAACGACGCGCGGCAAGACACGGTGCAAGACTGATGGGTTTAAGGCCCGCGAATAGTCTATAAACCTTCAGCTCGTACGGTTTTACTTCGTACGATTTACAAAGGTGTAGTACTGACGTGAGAAACATACCACACCGAGTTGAGGATCGCGTTTCGGTCAATCTCCATGAAATTATGTTCGTGTTTGTATTTTGACACCTTTACCGAAACGTGTTATAACCTGATTTGTTTGAATATACAAACAACTTTATAATTATCACTCGGTTTAAGCAAATCCCTAATTAGTTACAAAATTAATATGTATATTCATTTATTTTCAACTTCCGCGCTATGATTTAATTGGATTTTAAAATTAATTGAAAGAAAAATAAAAATAAAAATATTATCAAAAGATTTTTATGATGGAAAAAGTTTTAATTAACGAATAATTCAATTTAAAAAGCCAGCTTTAACTTCAAAATTTTTATTAACTTCATGCTGAGTGAAGAGTTAAATAGGAATACCTGTTGATTTGATATTTAGTTTGAAAATGAATTCAATAAATTTAATTTTATTACATAGATTTAAAAGGCAATTGTAATGACCTCGTTTATGAAATTGCTTTTTGATTTAAACACGGAGCAGTAATGCACGAGCTATCAATTGAAAAGGTATTTCGTGATGTCATGCAAAGTACACACACGTACATACATAAACATACAATGTGTGTATAAGATCACGTTACTTAACCAATCTTGAGTCACTTATTTTTCGTGTTACACTGAGGTGCTTGCCTCACAAAGCACACTCTGATGGTGTGTACAAACGGTATATATTCTCGCGTGGTAAAGACGCGTCAGGATGTGAAATGAATTTCCGGTGGCTTGTCGCTTTTTTTTTTTTTTATATTTTTCTTAGTACACATCACACCTGAATTTTCAAAAGGTAACCCCGCCCATAGTCTAACAGAATTCCGCACCTTACCAACAATTTTTATAATATCAGAAAATATTTTTTTTTATTTTTTTATCAATTTTTTTTTCTCATCAACACTTTTTTTGCATGTATAGTTGCGATTTTTTGTGATATATATTTGGATATATAATTTTAATATTTATTTTTAATTGGATGGTATATGTATAATATCTTTAATAATTTATAAATTATTCATTCGCGAGTTTTAAATTCAGTTGATAATTGAAATGGAAGCTACGAAAAAATAAAAAGTTGAAATCAAACGTCGACAAAAGTTTCTCTTGTCTCTTTCTCAAGATCCTTGATAAAATTGCAATTTAAATAACGTAATTTGTATTCTTTCGTATTCATTTCCATCTCCCAAATACTCTTTTGCTCTAAATCTCTCTGGTTTTTTTTATATTTTTTTTCTGCTTTTTAATTTGCTCGACGATAGATAAAAGTTTCGCGTTGTTATCGAATTTCATTTGTACCAAACATGAGAATAAAACCGAGAGTGAATTATACATTAAAATCGATAAATTAAATTAATCGTTGCAATAATAAAAAATAATAAATTTTATATAATTCTGTTATATTTATTGGTACGTATATATTTTTTAAATAATTGCTATAAAAATATGCACACATAAAAACACTTTTATAAATAAAATACATTCAAACACGCGCCGGAAAAAATTTATTGCTCAGGAGTTTGATAAGGGTGCGGAAAACCACAACAACAACAACAACAACAACAATAACCATAATGTTTAATATCTATAATGAAACCTTTCTTACCGAAATAAATTTATTAACCTGCAATCAAAGGGGAAAAAATAACAAAGTGTCATTTAATTAATTAGAAAAAAAGAAAATAAATTCATAAAAGAAGATTTATATATTCATTCATAAATATAATATTACAAAATAAATAAACTCTTCAAATACTATTACTAAATATAAACTACAATATTCCCATGTAGTATTTAATTTTATAAAAATTATCAAATAACAAGTTTAAATGTAAATATTTACGAATTTATTTCGTTTCAATAAACTAAGAAAACTATCTCTATAAATTTTCATACACCGACACAAACATACAGTAAATAGAAAAATAGTTTTTAAAATGTTTATGTTTCTAATGTAAAAATTGCCAAAAACTTTTTGCCATATGTAATATATACATGTATACATGTAGATGTGATTCAACGTGTCCAAAAATAACTCTGAACTCGTTCGCGTGATTTGTGCGCTTGAGTTTTCGTTTAGTTGAACGTGTTTCAGCAAAACATGGTAGACAAATTCTCCAAACACACCCTCTATACACCCCACGCCACACATATGTATATATTGTATATATACCTACCTCACTACTGGAAGAAACATAAATGGTAAAATAGAGATAAGACTGCAACACCGACCGGGCGAGTAACGCAACAAAACTCTCTCGGCAACGCAAATAATAATTTTTCTGCATGTACATTCAGATATATCGTGACTGTGCAAATAAACCAATCTGCAATTGCTATTTCGTGTTATTGTCATGTGAGGAAAATGATATTGATACTATATCACCGTTGAATGCAATAACCTTTTTCATGTGTGTGAATACAACAATAAATTGCAAACAGAATAATATGGCAATTGTGCACGAATTTTCATCACAATAATAATTTTTTTATTTTTGTGCTTTGTCGAATTTTCACATGAGAATTTTTATTTTTAAAATTATTCTTCGATTGATTATTTATACATACATACCGGAATTAGCGTCGGACATATTGAATCCTTTAAGAGAAGGTAAAAGCCCAATACTGAAGATACCGCAGTAAGAAAGTCCGTTCAACTTGGCGACACTTTATTTACCAAACCCTTGTGCGTTTCCCGGGGTTTGTTGAATCGATATATGTGTATGGATACTATTTGTGACACAGTATTTTATGAATATACTGATTGCAATAATTTAATAATCATATATTGCAATTAAACAATAGAAAAATATGTATACCTCAATGGAAAAAATAAATAATATATTTGAAATATATTTTTATTTTTTTTTTTATCATTTTGAGAATGCAAAAAATTTTAATATTGAAAAATACACTTGAATGAATTCAAGGTATGTTCAGTAATATTATATGTACATGTATTACATATTGAATAGGGTTATCAGATAGAGCACGAATGTATTGTTCCATTCAAGCGAGGCTTTGTCTGTCTGTCTTGATCTGGCTCTTTCTACTTACAGCGTGGACCGAGGCTTTTTTTTTTTTTTTTGAAGATGTTGAAATTCTTTTATATAATATTTTCCTTATTTTCTCGTTTAATATTATAAATATATATGTAAGTCTGAAATTCTCCCAACGACTTTTTTAAGCTCTTGACTTGACATTTTTTTCTTACATTTCTTTTTTATTATTTTCATTTTTTTTTTTTTTTTGGGAGTATAAAAGCTGTGCATTAAGTAATGCAATACTTTCCACTTTTTTACATTGTTTTAAAATCCTTTTGTTTTTTTTTTCTTCGCATTATTTCCTTTCAGTATAAATTTTATCGTTCATAAAAAAACACTCCTATTCAATGCATTTTTTGAGTAACGATTTCAAGCGTACGGTTTTAAAAGATCTTTATTTTCTCTTATTTTTTTGTCCTTCCTCTTTTCTTAAATACTATAAGAAAAATTCTCATCATCTCAATTTTTTTCTTCAAGTGTATATTTAAAATTTCCGCCCAGTACTTATTTTTTTCATCACTTTACGCTAAAATAAAGTTCATTAGTATTAAATTATTCAACAGTCAAATAATACTCGGTGTAAATTTTAAATAATAATTTTTTTTCTTTATATTCAAAAACTCACCCCTATTTTATTCATTCATCAGTCGGTAAAATAGATACCTACAAATAACAATTTTCAAATTATTAAAATGTTGGAACGATTTTATTTCCAATTCCTACAAAAATAAATTATTTCTATCATACCAAATGTTAAAATTTAAATAAACGACATTAATTACTGTCGTTCTTATCGACAATATTTTTTATTTGTCGATTGCGCATGTGCGATAGTACATACCTCATCAAGTTAGGGCGTAGGCGATGTGACAGAATTGTAGTTGCTCATCGCCATGTCTATGACAGCAAACATTAGAGGGATGGTATAATTATGATGACGACGATGATGATGATGGCCGTAGAGTTTTGTGGTGGTTGATGCGTGAGGTGGGCTATTGATATTATAAATAGAAAGATAGATATACGCTTGGCGAACTGCAAAACGAGGGAGTAATGTGTAATGAGCCCAGGGTATGCAAAAAGTAAAATAATACAAAAACAAGAGCGCGCGCTGCCGGGAAAATGAATGACTGAATGCACGCAAACACGATCGATGATCGAAACTTCCCCTTATTTCGCTCGTTCCACACGCTGTTCACTGTCTCTCCCTTTATACCCTCAGTATACAACACTCCGACCCTACCCGGTTTGTAATTCCCGTGGCCAATGGCGTAGCCAGCCGTATCTCGTCTAGCTAAAAAAAAAAAGAGAAAACGATTTAAAAAAAAAAAGTCATCTCCAATTTTTATATTTTAAACTGTCATTATTTTTTCCATTAGTCTAATTTATTTTCCATTATAATTTATTCAATGGTTTAATAATGAATGAATACAATAAATTGTCTACTAAATTATTCATCAGTGTGAAAATGTTGAATTTTTAATAAAAATGATGAATAATGCGTTTGATAATATAAAAAAGAATTTTTTTATCACCACTCAATGTTTATAAAATATTATTAGAAGCATTACCAAGAACATTCTCTCTTCAAACAGCTGGTAATAATGAATAAAAAAAAAAAAATAGAAATGATCATTTATCAGTTGCACTCTAATGTGCTAAAAGGGTAAACGGTCGGGGGATGAAGATAATGCTAGAAAGCGATTATCCATGTGCGCGGAGGCCAAAAGAGACCTGACCTTACACATAGTTTCTCTCACCCTCTTATATTACATACATATACATACATATATATGAGTATAGGCAAAGGGATCGAATGGCATGTAGCGTATGCGAAAGAAAGGGATGTTTTAACACATTAGATAAACGAATCCTATAGAGAAAAATTTTTTACCCCTAGTGCGTACGTCATTGCGTTTCACCCTCCTTATCCAATATTTTTCTTCTTTTTTTTTCCAACCTCGTCAAGCATATAGCTGTGTCTTCCTCTTATTCTCCCTTGTTTTGTCTCTTTAGGAACAATAAATATCCCATATACATATAACTTTACTGTATTTCCCCAAACTCTCACTCTATATTTTTTTTTCCACATTAAATACCTACACATTTTTCTTTCTTCTTTCTTATCTGACTTTTAACATCTATTATTGATACCTGATAATATCTCAAATGGAAACGGGTAACGCAGGAAAATACAACTTTTAATGTCCTTCCATCATTTAGTTTATCATATTTATCCATCTCTCATTATTTTTTATTTTATGTTTACATACATGCCTTTATTCCAGTATCGAACCCTCCATCACCATATTTTTCTTTCACACCAGCAGGGGATGAAATTATATATCTTATAACTCTACAATTTAAAAATGCGGGTAAAATTACGTCTTTCTTCATTGTTTCAATCTAACAAATGTCTTCTCTTCACACTTTTCTATCAAATTTAAAACAATGTATAATATAAAATAAAAAAAAATTTCGTAATGCTCTGAAAAAAAAAATTATCGCAATAAATTTTTATCTACATTCTCATAGAAATTTGTGAACATGACGATGGAATTTGAGAATCACATCGAGAAATGTTTCGCAATGTTTCACACTAACATGACACATACACACGCCCACAGGGATCGTCTGCAATTTATCCCATATTCTCATCCCTGGTACCTACATTCTCCCGCCATCTTTATAATTCTCCTTGAATCCGCGCCTGCGTTCGCGAGTATAAAATTTTTCATCCCCTCTCAGGCGTTTTAACAGTAGTGAAAATGCAAGTTGAAGCGCGTGCGCATTTTAATTGGGAGTTTTTTCAACCCCCACTGTACATATCTATACATATATGGGATCTCAATTTTCTTGCGCGGGCGCAAAGACGATGAAAAACCCTCTCTTGATGAGCCGGCGCGATAGGTCTTGGGCGTATTGGGGGGTGAACTGCCCCCGCTTGGTCCGAATACGCTCAGGACGTCAGTTTAGTTACCGCACCACATAAGGCATTGCGTTGTAGACACCGTTAACCCGCAATATATTATTACCTTACTTATATTCATTAATTAATTAATTGATTAATTACTTCATTCGTTCGTTCTCGTACGTTGATCCTTCCTCCAAAATTAAAAAACAAAAATTACACTAGTAAATATATTCTGTGTTTACTGTGTACATAATTAAATACGAATATAAATTTCGGTTTGCTATACATACGTGTATACATATTTAACATTTTTTGATATTGTATACATTTTTTTAATTATTTCGCGAAGTTTGGGAATTATTTTTCTTCCCTTTTAGTTCCCTTGTTGTAAGGAAAAATAAGACATCATTTTTTCCCCTTTCTGATTTTATCTATTTTACATACACGGTAATTTATCTACAATTTTTACTGGACAAAAATACATTTTCATCTTTTTGTTTTTCCAATCGAATTTTTACCTTCGGGAGTATACAAAAAAAATTATAAATATTATAAATATACACATATAATATAATATTCGGTATAATATAAAAGAAAAGAAAAAGACAAGTTCTCAAAGTAAATAAATTTATTAATTGTGTATATCTCTGAAAATTTGTGGCATTTTGTTACGGCAATATAGTTGAACAGAAAAAAATTACAATCAGAAAGTCAATCATTGCGTGAAAAGAAAATAATACCCGCAACTGGAAGATCTCAATTAAGAAGAAACGTATACATATATACGAATATTATAAACAATAATATATACGTATATGTACACGTAGAAATTATTCGGTAGTGATATATACTGGAGAAGTATTTAAATGTCACGATGAAGTATTGATCGCTTATTTTTCGATTTCAAATCAAGTCTGACATTGAATTTTAATTCCGGAAAATAATATAATATAAATATAAAATATACTGATATACATTATTTTCACGGTGTTGAGACGAGACAAAACGAGTTGCAAACAAATTGAAAATAATATCGAGCCAATTGAAATTATACAAAATTAATAATAATAAAAAAAATTAACCCATCACTGCGTTTTGTTGTGCGCTATAGTCAGCATCCTCCAACCACTGATTTTCATCGTTAACCGGTATGTTCATTTGTTTCTTTACTTTTATGTTCAGTACTTGCCTGATATTTTTATAATTGAATTATTATTACTATTATTTATTCATTTATTTATTTATTTATAATTATTATTATTATTATTATTATTATTATCATTAATATAATTATATTAATCGCTGAATTGCGATTGAATATGAGTTTATTCATTTATTGTTATAATTATGGAATCCCTAATATGAAAGTTATTTGGGCATTTTCAAGCTTTTTTCCCCCATTTTAATTAATTTCCATTTATATCCATTTTTTAATTCCAAAAACACCAAAAAAATCTCTCAAAATGGCGGTGGTGTGCTCAGAATTATCAAGATATTAACTTCGTAATTGAAAACATAAAAAAAAAAATATATATATATAATGAGAATGAAAATAAAATTTTTTTTGAATAAAAAATTTATGCAAAATATAAAAGCGGAAGTTGATAATAATCATTAATTATTTCGAGGGAAAAAAACTACTGCAAGTTCAACGACCCGTAAATTTAAATATTAAAAACACCTGGATACTTTTCTAACAAACTTTTAAATATATACATATATGTATAAATATATTCTAAAGAAAATATATAAATTTATCTATGGAAATTTTTTTCAAATAATAAATTTTTATCTTAAAATATATTCAAGTTACTTTAAAATTTTTATTCTAAACAAAAACGTTGATTACATTATACAAGTGAAGAATATTCATTATTTCTCCCTTTTTTTTTTTTCTTTTTCGTTATCACAACATGAATATCTTGCAAATCGTTATTCGAGGCTTTTGCTTGGGTGTGGCTTCAGGGGTTGAGCGCACCACCGCGACGACGCCGACTCCGACATCAACGAAAAGAGGCGTCCCCACATGATGCAAGCTTTCACAATATCATAATACATTTCACTTATAAATTTTTCAAACTTCTTCTATAAATATAAATATATCTGATCACTTTAACAAATCACTAACCGATTATTCTCAATAATTTTCAAAATCAAATTAAGAAAAACAAAAAAAAAAACACATCTTCATTCATTATATCAATTTTTTACATAAATATACATTTGATAATGTACAGAAGAGAACAAAGATGATGTCACGAAGAAAAAGCGCCACCTACTACCTAAGGGAATCGTTCAGACTTGTTTCATACAAGCAAATGAAAAAAAAAAAATATATAAATATAAAGAAAGAAAGAAATGCTGGACAAAAAGTTTTCGTGACGCATCGGGGTCGGCATACCAACATATATACATGTATAAACTCATATTCCTTCTTCTCCCCTTTCTCCATGATTCCTCACCGCATCAATCGCCCCTCTCTTATTTCAACCCACCCCATGTGTCTCCACCATCCCCCGCCGCCCACCATCCAAAGCATTGTCTCACGGGATGTTGGGCATGCCACACACAAGAGGGGTGCGAGATCAAGGGCAGTCGAAAAAAAATAAAAAATGAAATGAATGGAAACTGAAACAGACTCTGACGTAAGTAGTATATACCACGCATAAATCCGCCTTGTGCTTTTATTTATTCAATTATATATTTCATTTCAATTCATCAGAATATAAATACACAAAAATTCCTAAAAGCCATGCATTATTATCTCGCAATTATTATACGAAAATTAATATTTAAAAATAATAATTAATTCAAACTAACAAAATAAATAAAATAATTCCTGTAACATTGTATGTGCATTGTGCTGTAAAATGTTAGAATTAATAATTTAAATTTTGCACGAACCATAACAATTTATAATGCATAAACCTTAAGGGCGTAATATTAATAAATGTATATACATATTTTGAGTTACATTGTTTTTGGAATGAAGACGGTATACATATAGAAAGTTAGGGGGCGAAAAATAACGTATAGGATTGAGAGAGAAAAATAATGAAAGAACATGAGGGGGTGAGATGGTGTACATATATGTATGTAGAGTTGGGGAGCGGCAGACTCGCTACCACTTTTGTGTATTGATCGTTTCTCTAGGTCCATGTGTCGCGCGTGCGTTTCTAGTCATGGGGTGAACCTGCGCGAGGGCGAATTATAAAAGAAGAGAAACACAGAGAGAGAGAGAGAGATAGATACCTAGGCAAAGAAGGGGCAATGGCTGGGGTTGATATACCCCCGGGTTAGCAGCTATGTTTCTTCCTACCATTGCCAACATCGACCAATCAATGGAGCCCCTCGGTCACTCTCTTTCTATTTTTTTATATCAATATATACATACGTGGATATAAGTGCTTATGTATGTAGGTATATATAAATTCTTATTCCGTCTTTTGTGCATGTATATGTACATATATATCAGTAAATAGCTATGTATACCAGAGCTTTCCATCTTAGAATAAAATGCCATCGGTAGAAAAAATAATATACTCGATACAATCGTTTGTTTTATTATAAATTATCAAATAATATTTTTATATTCTTTCATATTCTATATTTATTCTTACTATTTACTTATTCATTTTTCTCTTCAGCTTATGTTTTATTTATGATATTTATTAATATTTTATGAATATACATATATGCTGAT
>JAQQBS010000004.1:7168923-7181191 GCA_030347275.1 Microctonus aethiopoides
TTTTTTTTTCTAAATAGCGTTTAATTAAAACTTTTTATCAAGTGTTAAAATTTTTATGTCTCTGTTTTCTTTTTTTTCCCAATCATTTTAGACTCCACTGCAGCTTTATCGCTTGCCGGAGATTCGTTATCCCCGGGACAATTTTCTTTTGGTAAGGATGAACATTTTTTTATCAATGGGCAAAAATCAAAATTTATATTTTATCTTAATAATTATATCATAATTATTATATACCTTCAAAAATTAAAATGATTAAATATTTAGAAGAAAAAAATTTTTTTTTCCTATTTCTAAATATTTTATCAAATTTTTTAAATATAAAATATCATATTTACCATCATCAATAATTATATGATAAAACCACTTGAAAATATTATAATTCATTATTGCCATTCTATTTCGCGTTTTACGCAATTTCCGCCTTTATATTATCATTATTTTTTCAACACAAAATTCATAATGTAATCACGACGAGTTTTGCTGTTGAATTCCAGTACCGGTAAGCGTGTTAGAACGTTAAATTATCGGACGCCCGTCTGTCGGATTTTCGCTCGGAATACATCTACATATACATGTACATATTATATGTGTGTGTATATATTTATAATATACATTCATAGATATGTATAATCGAGTAAGAGAAAGAGGGTGAGAATGAAAGAATGAAAGAGAGAATGAACGTAAAAGCAAGAGAAGGAGATGAAGTAATAAGCAAACGTGAGAGATGCTTGAGTTTAACGTCTATGTACACATGTGTGTATTTGTTAAAGTCGCGACTCTATTTCCGTCTAAAAGATGCGGGGGCGTTGCTTGGATTGAAACTTCCTAGCTTCATACAACCGCGTTCTTATAATTATGCTGAATATTCTCAGTCGTATATTATCTTGCATAAAAGAGAAAAAAAAAAATGAATATATACAATACGAAAAAAGAAATGAATCAAATAAAATATTAAATGAATTAATATTTAATTTTGTATATAAAAATTGTTATTTTGTGAATTTCATTACACGATTTTTATAATATTATTATGATACTGTAACGTGTTTTAATTAATTAATTGTCGATACGTAAAATTTGATTGATTTATTTTTATTTCATTTTTGTGTGAAATATAGAGAAAATTAATTTACATGTATTATTATTATAATTATAACCTTCAGAATAATTTATGTTTTTGGTTAATTTTATCATCCATTGATAATACACACTGTATCCTTTATTTAATAAATCCTTTACACCACACCAATCATCAACAACCATCCACGTTATTTTTCATTAATAAAATTTTATGTTGTAGATAGCATACAAGCGCAATGTGAAATTGAATCTGTGCTTTCAGGACAAAGTTTGGGATATGGATTTGTCAACTATCATAGACCTGAGGATGCTGAAAAAGCAATTAACACACTAAATGGTCTGCGATTGCAGAATAAAACTATTAAGGCAAGTATTGAATTAAATTTAATATTATTTGAATATTAAATTCATTGATAAGTAAATTAATTTTTTTTTTTGATGAATTTGCTTATTTTTATTTATTTAATTTGCAGGTCTCATACGCGAGACCAAGTAGCGAAGCAATCAAAGGCGCAAACTTATATGTTAGCGGTTTGCCAAAGAATATGACACAGCAGGACCTCGAAAATCTCTTCAGTCCTTACGGTCGAATTATTACCTCGAGAATCCTCTGCGATAACATCACCGGTAAGTTGTTGTTTTTAAGTTTCATCTCTTTTCCTCAGTGTAGATGACTTTGTCTTTTTTTTTTCAAACGCACGCAAAGTCGTTTTCAAGAAGGAAACCAACTAGAGAATCATCAAAAGAGTGAAAATGTATTTTTTTTTTATATTTTTTTTTTCTCTTTTGATGAAATCCTCACTTTAATTATCCACTTTCTGTGTCTTGTCCTTCCGCAATTTGTGCCGTGTCGTTCAATTTCAAATCCAGCGATGTAATAGCAGACAAATCCAATTTGAGGAATTTCTAACGTTGGATTTATTTCTTCTATTTTTTTTTCTTTTATTCCACTCATTTTTTTATATTTCTTTTCGTTTCCTTTTGGAGATTGATGAGACGATGGAATTACGATAGGGTCTGATTGCTCGTGAACAATTGTTCTGTTATCTCACAAATTGCTGAAGGTTTGATACGATGATTGTGGTGATTTATTGATTTTTTTTTTTCAAATAAATCGGTTTATTCTTACGAGGAAATTGCGGATTGATAAAAAAATTTGTTTGGTAATGGTAAGAGCTAAATGAATATTCAATAAAATGGAAATGAGGTGAAGAAATAAATGCAAGATGGCAGGGTGGATCGGTGCGCCTTTCACTCTCGATTATTAATAAATAAATAACAAGATAATATATCTGCAAATATTAATTTGGAAGGATTAATTAAATTTATTTATTTTGCAATTATTTTTGTTTTCTAATTTTTCCCTTGTAGTAAAATCCTGTGATAAGTTCTCGCACGATTGCAGATATTTTATTGGCAAACAATTTATAATTATATTTTATTTGTTTCATCGTAACAGTGAAACACAGTAAACACCACTAACCTCTGCCGTTAATTAATTTTTTTAATTCATTTATTTTTTTTTATTCGATAAGTAACATAAACTACTTATTATACGTTTCCATATTATTTTCTCCCTTCTTCTCTTTATCATCTCTCCATCCATGAACGCGTTTTCTTTTACAATTATTTCAATATAAAAAAAAATTAATTTCATTGTCAATTTTCACTTTCACGTCCACAAATAATTAAAATAAAAATGCGCCCACAATCGTTTTAACGATTGATAATTGGAATACAAATTAAATATACAAAATTAATAATATATAACTTTCTATAAAGAGAAAAAAAACATAAGAAAAAAAAATAAACGCACCTATTCTTAAGGACAAATTATAGTTATAATTTATTTTGTAAAAACATTAAAAATGAAAAGAAAAATCTTTTGCCTCTGATTCGCGGCTTAATAACGTTCTTTATATTATTATCATTTATATTTATTTAATATTTATTTTCACTTAATAAAATACACGATCCTACGAAAATGAAGTTAATAATTTCTTAATTTGCTCCATCACACAAAATTATGTTATTTAATTAATTTACTACACTTGACTATTTTAATTTAAAAGAATTAAACGAGCAACGAATCAGAGGCTTTTTTTTTTTTTTTTTTTAATTACTCATTATTCCTCGCTGTTTCGCTAATTATAACGAGAATATGATTTTTTCCGTTTCTGTTTAGTACGACAGTTTGTGACTGGCGGCGGAGACAATTTGCCCGGTACGTAAATCATAATTTTTTCATTTCCTCTCTTATTTTATCTAGTTGACAAAATTAAAAAACGTAAAGAATTTAGAATACGAGATACTTTGTGTTTGGGTTCATTAATTTATTTAATAGCGCGTTAAAACGCCTCACACGTGTTTATTAAAATATTTCTCTACACAACATTACAACACATATACACCCATACACAATCCACAAATCCATTGACTAAATATTATTTAAATTAATATTTAATATCGTATAAATAATCCACAAAAAAATTATAAAATTCTTATAAAAGTTCTTTACTTATCACAAGAGCATATACACATTTTACACACAAACGTATCCTTATTAAAAGTCTGATTTTAATTTTCATACGCCAATTAATTGTCAATTATCAGCGCTAATATAATTTTTATCCAATAATTTTTCACTCGTTGCAGTCTAATTAATATTTTCTTTCGTTCCCTGCTGCTTTAATCATCAAAAAAAAAAGATTAACAAAAAAATAAAAGAAAAGAAAATCGAATGTTGATAATAATATTTATAAAAAAAAAAAATTAATTGACACAAAATTATCCGTATCTCGTTTGTAATTGGAGAACGGATGCAAATGCGCGCACCGAGCCACTCGCTCGGACACTTCTGACAAAATGGCGTCTATATATAATTACTCTATATATAATATTAGTTTCAATATTAAATATAAAGTAAAAAAAAATTTATAAATTATATTTAAGATCCTATAACGCGTCTTCGCATGTAATCCTGACATTTTCCTTGTTGTTCCTGGGAGACTGCTGTTTTCCATAGTGAAAAAAAAAATAAAAATATAACAAGTTTTCTCCATATAATTCAACTTTTATTTTTATTTATTCATCAATCAAAAAATGATGCGCAGCTGAACGAACAGGAATGGAAAAAAAAAAAATTTTAAAACGTCACGAATAGATTACGATACCCTACAAAATTCTTACACATTGAGTGAGAGAAGCCCCCAAAAAGATTTATATATTTAATTTTGACCTCTCAGGCATTTACTCCAGACCAGCCATCTGCTCAACTCTTATATAATTATATTCTCAACATTTCATTGTCCACATTCTTGCTCTTTCACTCACTCACATTAATTTTTCTTCGTTGCTTTTATATGTTCTCTTGAACTTTCAAGGCTTGCCCCAACTCATCTTCATCATCTCTGTTGACTATAAAGTCGCACAGAATTATTTAATCAACAATTAACCATTCACCATTGCTTAAAGGTTATAAATAATTAATTATTATATTTATATCACATGCATAAGAAATAAAAAAAAAAACCCTGTTAAATATTATAACATAATAAATTTATCTCAATATTATTTCTCAATGAAATTTCAATGAATTCAATTATTATTAATAATATTAATAATTTGATATAGATTGAAAATTGAACAGTAGTCTCCTGTTTATTAGTAAATCCATTTTCTAATCCTGATAATAAACCACATTAGAATAACTAATAAATACCTCGCTTAAAGCCCTAATCTTAATAAGAATATCCTTGTTCGTTTTGTGCGCGCGATGAAATTGGCAGGCCTTTCGAAAGGTGTCGGCTTCATAAGATTCGACCAACGTGTGGAGGCGGAGAGGGCAATCCAGGAGCTGAATGGGACTATACCAAAGGGTTCATCCGAGCCAATTACTGTCAAATTCGCCAACAATCCGAGCAACAACAACAAGGCAATACCACCAATTGCAGCATACTTGGCACCACAAGCAAGTCGTCGTTTTGGCGGCCCCATCCACCATCCAACTGGCCGCTTCAGGTACATTCCACTGTCGCCACTATCCAGGTACCTACTCGCCTCTACTCGCTCTACCCAAGAAAACAAAAACGAAAAACAAATGAAATGAAAATTTTTATTTTTAATTCCAATTTTTATTACTAAATGTCATTAATTCATTTTTATTCGTTATTTTTTTTTTAAATGTAATGAGACTAAGATTCTCGTATAATCGAATTAATTTTTGATTGAGAAAAAAAATTTTCTTTTTTATCAATTATTTTTAAAAATTTTTCATATTTTTAAATATTATCTTTTGAGCTCTTGAAAAATTGTCAGTCTTCGAATGCCTAATCAGAGACAATAATATTTCATTTTATATTTTTTTTTCTTCCATCTTTGATGACCTCTTTTTTTATTTCATTGTCGGGCTTAAAAGCTTCATATCGATTTTTCTCACTACGTCTATATTTTTTTTTTCCGTATTTTCTCCACTTTTCCGCTCTATCATATTGATAAGCCCAGTGTGAGTGGCGCAAAGCCAACAAAAATTGTCTTCCGGCTTTTATAAAGAAAGGCTATTTCATCTCTAAGCTTTTTTTTCATTTTTTTCTTTCTTTTCAATCAAAGTGAGCAGAATAATTGCACGCTGATCTCGCAGCATTGTGTATCATCTTTTCTTTTTTCGTTTTCTATTTTTTTATTTTAATCTACGTCTCTGATACGAGCAAATTTGAGTTATATATAAATATATATATATGTATTATGACATTTTTACAAGTGAGCGCATTAATGATAATATAAATAATTATTATAAAAACACACATTACAAAAAGGAAATACAAATTTAATTTTTTTCCAAATATTTCTACTGTACAATTAATGAAAAAATAATTTTTTCTTCATTGTGTCGAGTCTTCTATAACAAAAAATGAAGAAATATAAAAATTGTTTTTGCGCGAATTTTTCTTATCCTGATCCCAACATTTTCTCTGATCCAAAATAAAAAAAAAATATCTCTTCCGCTTGTTATTGTTTTCCTGCTAGTAGCGAGGAAATTTTATATAAAAAAAAAACTTATATAAAAGAGGCACTGTAGTCGAATGCTTTATTTTTTTTTTAATTTTTTTTCTTCATTAATTTGTATTATCATTATCCCGCCTATTTCATACCTGGCTTTTAAAAACATATGATTTTTCTCTTATGTTGTTCTTTTTGTGTTTTTTGTTTTAGCACTGGCAAGGCCATGCTTGCCATTAACAAAGGCTTACAGAGGTCAGTATTTTTTTTCGTTAATAATTTTTTCATGCATTCACTGGCTTCTTTCACCTCATCTGGTTTTTTATTTTATTTTATTTTTTTTTTTTTCTTCTCAATTATTTCCGTCTTTTTACTTTATATGGCTTCACTGCTTCCCGTTTTTGAAACCCCAGTTGTTTGCTCTTGTTAGTACGCTATTTCTCTTTTTATCACTTTTACCTACATCCTCTATTGAAAGCGCACAATTTACTTATTTCGCCATCATAATTCCGTCATTTATTAAATAATAAATTTACGGCATTTTATTTAATAAATAAAATAAAAAGTTATAACACACAATACATAAAAACAATTTTACACAGTTCATCATTATAGTCTCTTATATCGTTTTTTTATTATATATTATTTTACTTTTTGTTTGTATAATTTGATTTATATTTTATTAAATGTAAAATAAAATAAGTCACATAAATAATTGAATACAAATATAATTGATATTGAATGATGTATTCACCGAGATGTGCCCTATTTTAACGCGGCTTGTGACGTCAAGTAGGTATGTACAATCAATAGAGATAATTAATATTCATAACATTAATCGCGATAAAATTTTATTTTATTTTTTTTCCTCTATATTTTTGAATAATATTAAATTAAATTCAATAATTTATTTATTTTTTTTCTCATTTTGTTTCACAGAATTAATTTGTTTTGTTATTTATAATTTTATTTTCATGTCCATTTCTCTTTGTCGCACATTTGTGTTAATTACATCACCTGTGTACTTGCAGTCGTTATCGAGCTTCCTTCATTTCCACTTCCACAACTGTATTTTCTACTTATTTAATTTCCTCGCTTATTCATTATTTTTTTTTCACGCATGCAATTAATTTACATTCAAACATATATGTTGATTATGTATCATTTAATTTTTATTCCATCACGAAAAACCTTTTGTTTTTTTTAATAATGTACAAAAAATATATTTAGACATAATAGTATGTTGTATATAAATTTATTTTTATCACGATTCATAAATTTTAATGGTGAAATTTCTTATTAGAGTTGCTTGATAAATATCAAAGTAAACAATTAATTTTGTGGCATATACGAAAAGTTTGAATGTTAATAATTCACTCCTCAAAATCTTTTACTTTTACATAAATTTATATATGTATATACGTGTATATTTCTTGGCTATCAACATCACTCGTCGTGATTTCAGAATTAATTCTTCAGATAAATGTCAAAAATGTGTTGGTTTATTTTGATTCGTCCTCGTGACGTAATCACAACATTCCAAAATTTTTCTGTAGTTATAAAATTTATTTAGCATCATTCTAAAAATACACATAGCTATACAACATTTTTCAATTATTCTTATTTATAAATTTAAATAAAAAAATGATAAAAATATCTTGATGATAAATTCGTTCAACAAATATAAATATAAAAAATAAATACAAAATATTTATACAATCAGATGGATAAATTTGTTTGAAGAAGAGTAAAAGATTGAAAAGAAATGAAGAAAAATAAAGATAAATTATGAAAATAATGTTGCAGGTACAGTCCCTTGGCAGGAGACTTATTGGCAAATTCAATGCTACCTGGGAATGCAATGAATGGAAGTGGATGGTGTATCTTCGTATACAATTTGGCGCCTGAAACTGAAGAAAATGTTTTATGGCAATTATTTGGCCCATTTGGTGCTGTACAATCAGTAAAAGTTATTCGTGATTTGCAAACAAATAAATGCAAGGGCTTTGGTTTTGTTACAATGACAAATTATGAAGAGGCAGTTGTTGCTATACAAAGTCTTAATGGATATAATCTTGGTACGCGTGTGCTTCAAGTAAGTTTCAAGACAAATAAAAGCAAGGCAGCGTAGGACACGGACGTACATCATGTTTCGTTTGCCGTCACGGAGGACGAATTACGACAACGTTATGACGCAATAAAGGCCTACTGGGACGAAGTTACTGGTAAAAATTACCGACGACTCGATCCAGTTGCTCGACAACGTTATCAGCTGCAACAACATTTACAATTGCATCATCAACATTATCAACAACAGCAACAACATCATCATCACCATCATCATCATCATCAGCAGCAGCAGCATCAACATCATCATCAGCAACAACAGCAGCTGTTGCAGCATCAACATTATCATCAATCTCAAAGAACGATTGGCTCGTTCATGAGCAGCAAACAAAAGCTCTTAGTGACAGCACAAGCCAGTAAAAAAGTCCAGCAGCAAATACTAAGGACAAATAAGGCGTAGTTTGATTAAGGAAAATAATGAGTATTATGAGCGAATGTATTTTGTGCGCGTATGTGTGGATGTGATGAATTTGAAAGAAAAAAAAAACGAAAAAAAAAAACAGAAAAAAAAAGAGTGTGAATGGAAATAAAACACGAGTATATTTATCTGCGAATAATGAACGGAAAAGATTTTTTTTTTTTTTCGAATTTAATAATAAAAAGTGGAAGGAAAAAAAAATTACCGAACTTTATTCCTTGGAATCTGCGATGCGGAACGATTCAAATTTTTGCATAGGTTCTCACAGCCGCGTGTCGGTTGTTCAATGAACAAATAAATAAAGCAGATGAAAAGATAAATAAATGAATTAGAGGGAAACAAAAACACGTGCTGTGAGTGTTCGACTGTGAGTTCCAATTTTACAGAGGAAAAAAAGAAAAAAAGAAAAAGAAAATCGCCGCACAATTAAAATGGACGAAAAGCTTGATAAAGATAAAATACATTTTCTTTTTTTTTTTTCTTTTTTTCTTTTGCTTTTTTCAATCTTCGGTGAAAAATAAAGAAAACTTGCGGAGGAATTGATCGTCGATGCATGCGAAGCATATAGCCAGATAGACGGATGGTAAAAAAAAAAATAAATTGAAGTAAATAAAGAAAAAAATTACTCACACATACACTCAAACTTGAATACATACATCATACATTCATAAAGAATTAAGAGTATATAAGTAAATAAAACAGAATCCGCCGTGAAGAAAAATGAAAATGATAGATAGGAAAAAGCCGATATCTAAGTGAAAATCCTTGAGTAATTAAAATTTTTACCCGCCTGCGTAATTCTGTACATACATACATATATTATTATTTATGTAGTTGTACTTTTTACTCGGCTAGAAAACAATGATGACACGAATGTAACAGAAAGGTGGTAGGATAAAAATAAGAGATTAACTCTGAAGCTCGAAAGTGCGCGATGAGGGAGATTGGGAGGGGGTATTTCAATGAATTGACCGATATGAAAAATGAAAATTGACATCAACAATTTGTAGCCCATGATCTTTCTTGTAATATAATAGTATTATACGCTTGAGCGAGGGTGTACGGGGTGTGCTCTTGACATATTTGAGTTAAAAAAAAATAAATAAATAAAAATGATTGAATAATTGCAGGATTAATAATAGACTAATACGAAAATGAGCATAATAATTCAAGTGATAATCAATTGAATAATAAAATGACAAGTGAATAAATTTAACAATATAAATGTGCAATGGGCCCTCCTCGAATTTTCTCAGCAATAAAGCGTTAATTAAAATCCAGTTACGCATACCCGTTTATGTATAAGTTTTAGTTTATTGTAATTTATAACGTTTGAGCGTAAGACAGAAAGTCGGAATGGGGGAGAGAAGCGAGAGGAGATTGAATGGAAAAAAATGATTAATTACTAAGTGTGTTTTGAATTGACGGGAAAAAAAATTATTTAATGAATTTTTTTTTTTTTTATTTTTCATAGATGAAAGAAAAAAAGTAGAAGGAAACAACACAGAGTGTTTTTGTATCAATTATAATCACACTCGTGTGACAATTTATGTGCGCACGTCATACACGCGTATTCAAGAGTGAATGAATAAAATGAAATTTTATAGCTAAACGGGATTAGGTGGGAAAAAAAATGTCTGGGGGGAATTATAGTCGAAGGAAAATGTCGTATGATTTTTTTTTCTTTCTGGGTCGGGGCTCGCACATATTCAAACGAAAAAAAAAAAAAAGGTATTGCGATAAATAACGAGAATAAGAAATGTCAAAGAAAATAAATTAATTAATTAGTGCGATTTTTTTTTATTCAGTGATGATCGTGCGGCCGATATGTACTTAAATCTAGTTGATATATTTTGAACAGATCGTAAGTGAGTTGAATTGAACCACTTTATAACGACGCGATTTATCAAGATTAAATAATTATAATGAGAAAATAAAATGATGAAATATTAAAACGGGTGGGTCATTATTGGCCGTTGATGATTCACGACATTGTAGAAAGAAAATTTACATTTACACACTGACAAAGCGCACCGGTATCAGCACTAATAATTTAAAAAAATTAGGGTACTTAGTCAGCAGATATATTTTACAAAATAATAAGAAAAAAAAAAAAAGTTTTTTTGTCTCTACCAACGACGATGATTTTTTTTTCTGCTGAAATTAAACTACATTTTCTTTCTGTGCATTCATTTTAGTATTCGTCTCCGTACTAGTCATGTAAAATTTCGTTTCTCTAAATGTGTTTAGCTGTTAATTTAAGCGCGAGTGAGATAGTGTGAAGGGAGGTGGGTGGGGCAACGGGAAAATAATATAATGGCCGATTGAAAAGTGAATTGATTTACGAATTTTAAATTCAAACAAACACTACGTGATCGAGTCAACAATTTCATATATTTTATTTTCTTTCCCGTCAGAAGAATAAATGAGCACATGAATAAATAATAACTATAAAAAAAAGCCCATTTGTTATCATATTCACAATAACACTGTCTGAATAAAATGAGAAAACTCAACATGATTTAATAATAAAACACAAAAGAATGAATTAAAAAAAAAAAAAGAATTTTCTATCGCTTATTGATTCGATAGCAATTATACATTTTATAATAGATTAATATTTAATAAAAAAAAAATATGTATACAATCAATTAAGCAGCTTATATATATTCCGCGATTTAATAAATTTTTCGGATTTACACATAGCTGGTAATTGTCTAATAATAATCAATTGAAATTTTTTTCTTTTTTCATTCAATAATTTTTTTTTTCCAACGAGCACTTTACGACAAAGAAAATTGCAAATTTTCTTCGTGCTTGTATATAAGGATTGATCGTATCGATCGGAGCAGTTTATATACATATACACAAATTTAAATAACAAATTTGAATATATATATATACATACATACATACATGATATTAATTTATAACAAATATACACGTAGACACATACGAACATTTACATTCATGGTGACAAGAATAAAAAAGTAATGAAAGTAATCATGAATTACGAATTGTAGAATTTTACTCTCGTCTTTCTCTTTCTCTATTTCTCTCTTTTATTTATTATGCCCTAGTATTAAGCTATGGCATAATAAATCAAATCAATCAATCTCTATTTCTCCCCCTTTGTTTATTTTTTCTTTCTATCGAATTTTTTTTTTTTAATTTACTAATTGTGTGTTGACTCGATCGCGGTGACGATGATTATTGAATTGATATTTAGGTCATGGCGATAGAGAAGAAGAAAAAAAGTGGAAATGAAATGGGAAAAAATTTTTTTTTCTTCATATAAAAATTATATAAATAATTACATTGGATGGTAACCGATTCCCGTTGAAAACGAGAAGGATACGTCTAGTCTACGTGCAACGTGGCAATTTATTTGTCACACGACTTAATATAGATGAATATAGTTTAGGATTAGTGAGAGAATAATGAAGACGAAATGAAAAGAAAAAAGAAAACTAAAATATGACATAAAAAAAATTGAATATTATGCGATCGAGATAAAATGATGATATACGTCGAGATAGACTTTGATATAGTTGATTATATTAGAAAATAATGCGTAGAGAAAAACAAAAACGATGAGAATAAAATAATGAATGATATGAAATGAAAAAAAAAAAAAAAAAAAAA
>JAQQBS010000004.1:7181231-7225937 GCA_030347275.1 Microctonus aethiopoides
AAAAAAAAAAAAAAAAAAACAGGAAGTGGTTATACATATATTAACTAAAACTTCTTCAGTGATTTATTTGTATTTCATAAAAGTGGAAAAAGAAGAAACAAAATCGTGAGATAATGTATATCGTGTCCTATTTATGTGCACCTCTGTGTGTCTAGTCCTCGTGCGCGGATTTCAATTTTTTTCATTTTAATCAATCGATTCCGCGTCGATCAAATAAAAAATAACTCACATTCATTATATTGAAATGAGTTTAAAAAAATAAACAGCAACACGAAACAGCAGCATAATAATGGGAGAAAAAAAAATGGGATAGAAACATTTTTTTTTTAATCAACATTTTTTTTTCTCGATATACATTTATAATTATTATTTTATTTATTCATGTATTCTCTATCACCAATGATAACTTTTTTTTTTTTTGTTTTTTTCGATTTAGCCATTTAACGACAAGTGTTGTCTCGCGTGACTTTAGAACGTGTTAGGATGAAATTGAATAATTAAAAATAATTATTATTATCATTATTATTATTATTACTACTACTACTATTATTATTACTATTATTATTATTATTATCTTTATTATTATTATTATTATTAATATTATTATTATTATTATTATTATTATTATTATTTTTCCCTCATCTCCAGAGTGAGAATAGAGAGTGTGATTGTATATCTTTGAGTGCAAAAAAAAAAAATAAATTTGGCTCAAAAAAAGAATTTTAAATTCAATGAGAAAATTTTCAAATTTATATTAAATTAAATTTATTTCATTTACGTTTATATTGATAAACGCTAAATAAATTTGTAAATTAACTCATTGGATAATTTCACCATCCATTAGCGATTTTTAAATATTAAATGAATTAAAATTCCTTAACAAACAAAAAAAAATTCACTATTTTACTCCTACTTACTCTGGTTATTATTATGATTATTATTACTATGATTGCAACTCACTCTTAGCGCCATCATTTATTTTTCTTCTTACATTTATTCATTCACTTACTTACTTATTATTACATAGAGTATTCGTCGCAATTATTATTATATTATTATTTTTTTTTTGTGTCTTTCTCGTCGTAAATTAGTTGATAACACTTAATTAATTTTATCGCTTTACTTACATCACATTCATATATTTCTACGAACACAAAACACGTTTATGACAGTCAAATGATTTTTATAATGATGAAAAAAAATTAAGAAGGAAAACAAATAAACTATAATTAGAAAGAAAAACAATACGTGATTCCCACTAACATTTACGACTAAAAGTGAAAAATGAAAAAATAAACTGTTGCTTCTCTTTAGCACTAATTTGATAATCAATTATATTGAAAGAAAGAAAAATAAAGAAAAAAAGAATAGTATCAATTTGACTAGAAAGAAAAAAACAAATGAAAAAATAAGAAATGAAAAAAATCACAGCTAAAAATTATGCTTAACTCGCCATATTGTTTTATTTTCTTATCGTCACCCAACGTAACTACTACTGCTACTACTACTACTACTACTACTACTACTCTACTACTACTACCACCACTACCGATTATTTATTTATTTATTTAATTATTATATAACATAACAAAAAATTATGTTTTATTTGAGGATTAAACTGATTTGTGTTTGGTTCAATGGTCGTTTTTTTCTTTTACATTTAATTTGTTTTAATTTCAATTTATTTTCCTTGATTCCTTTCTTCATACCCAACCATTATTCCCTTAGATAAATGATAAATAAATAAGAATTATTAATTATCCATTCCATCAGAAAAAAAAATATATGAATAAAAAACAATTGTCATTATTCACTCTCTGTTTCGCTCTCTCATATTTTTTTTCTCTTTCTCTTTTTCTCTATTGTTCTGGTTCATTATATTTTTTTTTCAATTTCTCCTTGACAAAGATTTGAAAGAAATATGCAAGAGTGACAATTTTAATATTGGAATTAAAATGATATTTTAATTCACTCAAGTAAAATCTCTTGAAGTCATTGGACGAGGAATCAACATAAAAATTATTCCCATATCATTTGCCTTGTGTGCTTACAAGCAAACACGCCAATGTAGGTTTGATCATTGTAAAATATGAACGAAAAGGTGAGAAAAAAACGCACACGTAGAGTAATGGTAAAAAAAAAATAGAAAAAAAAAACGGAAAGAAAATGAAATAAAATTTGAAGATAATACGGTGGCAAGCACGAATGTGATATAAAAATTGATTGAAAACAATGATTGAGAATGTCAATTGTTTAGGGAATAAAATAAATGTTATGATAAAGTGAAAATGAGAAAAAAAATGATTAAATAAATAATTAAGAAATGAGGAAAAGGACCAGACACTTACCCTCAAATCATAAGCCCTGAAGAGAACGCACAATATACGAATGATGAAAAAAAAAAAAATTAAACACTAAGGAAAGTAAAAAATAATAAAAAATTATGTAAAGGAACATAAATAATTTCATTCACATTTCTCATTTTACTCAACATTGACTCAGACTTTGTAACATAGTCTCCATGAATTTATATACACAATTATATTTCTGACATACCCAAGTGGAAAAAAATCTTCCTTGTGAATACATTAACAAACATATATATCTATATGTACGTATGTATGTATGTATGTATGTATTTATTTATTCATATATGAATATAAGAAAAAATAAGAAAATAAATGGACACAATAACGTCTAGTAAGGAGACTGGAGACTTTACAATGTATACATTAATTTTTTTTTTTCAATTAAATTAAAATTTTCTTCAACACAAAATTGTTGTGAGAAAGAAGATGGAAAGTAGATACAGAATGTGAGGTCAGACCCCCAGAAAACCTCGAGAGACAAGGAGCCAAACGCAAGGGAATAATGTTTGAAAATAAATGAATGAGAAAAAATGTAAATGATTAAATGCACTTCAATTGCACTCGCGCTCCACAGTAATATGATTAATTAATTCCCCATTACACCGGGATAAAAATAAATCGGAAAGAAAAAAACAATATATATACGTTAAAGCCGCGCTAATCTATTTAATTAAAAAATTAAATTAATTAAAAGAAAAAAAAAATAGTAATTACATCTGATTATATTATTATGATAGGTATATATTTATTATCTGTATTGTATTTATTGTCTTAATAATCGTTGTTAGTTGTATCAATAATTCGATATATATACATAAACAATTATATATATATCGATCAATTGACGATAAATCATTTGGATAATTTTTGAATATGAATATACGTTTAATCGCGGTGGGCAATATACGTGATGAATTTAAAATTAAAAATCCGGTGATGAGGTTAAGGTAAAATTATATTTGTTTTTTTTTTCCGCCCGATAGGTATCGATATTTAATTGTGCGACGTTTAATAATAACAAATAATGAAATTGCAAGGAAATAAAAAAACAAAAGGGAAAAATTGGGAAGGAAGAAAAAATAAATAAATAAAACGCCACACACGGGTTTTAGCTTATTTATATAAACCATATGATATTACATTTATTGATTATTATATTAACCATTTAGAATCATTGTATTTATTGTACTAATTAATTATTAGTACTTATAATTATTGCTGACACATTGAGTGAAAGATTTGGTAGAAACACATTTTTTTCTCTGCCAACTGATGGGCGCGAAGTGAATATAATTAGAACAAGAATGGAAAAAAAAAAAAATAAAGTTCTCGATTAATTTAACATCTATGGGATTAAACACATAAGAAAAATAGATATTATATAAATATATTATATATAAACAATTAATGGGAAGCTCGGCGTGGTCTTCGAGAGGGAGGGTATACATGTGGATTGTTTTTGTGAAAATGTGGGAAAGATAATTTTGTTTGGTAATTGTTTTATTTTTTATTTTGTAAATGATGAAACGCCGCGCAATTTTTATTCGACTCTTAATTAACGTTCACGGAATTTTCGCGGGATTTATTATTCGGGGAACTTCAAATGGTGCTGTAGACAGATAAAATAAAATAAATAATAAGAAAAATGAGATAACATGCGCAGGAGCAAGACTGGGGAATAAAAAAGAAAAATAATAATAATAAAATAAAATAATAAAATTAATTAATCATTTTTAAAACATTTTCTTTCGAAATTTCATAGGTTGAAAGTTTTTTGATGGAATAAAAGCATCGTGACTTTTACGATAAGTGATAAATGAGAAAATAATAAATAAAAAGAGAGGTGGCGGATACGAAATGAAAAAAAAAAAAAAAAAAAATTTTACATGATCATCTCTAAGCTCACTGTAGGCCTAATTAAATGACGAGAGACGTAAACAAAATATATACATATTGTATTCCTAATACTTCAAATTAATTTGAAAGAGAATGAAAAAATAAATGAATAAATAAATACAGGATTAAAAATGAAAGAAAAAAAATACACAATAAACGAAATGAGAGCGCGGCGAGAGGCGAATAAAAAAAAATGATAAATAATAAATAAAACGAAAGAAAGAGGGTGTGAAAGAGTACGCGTGTGAATGAATTGACAAGATTGAGTGAACAAATAAGCAAAAATAAATAAATTTAAATAATATGAATGAAAAAATACTCAAGTAATCGAGATATTATTACTCCAATGCGAGCCACAACGATCAACAGATATTAGAAAAATACTACAAAATAAAATAAAAATAAAGTGTGAGGAGAGAGGAAAAAAAAATCCTGACAAGAGAACTGTACTCATTAATAATGATTAATAAAAAATAAAAAAATCGTAAAACCCATGAAAAAAAAATGGTAAAGAAATGAAGACGGCTGCGAGATTAAATAAAAATTGGAAAAGAGAAAAGAGAACGTGAGAGATTAATCTATAATCTTCTGTACATGTTTTAATTATTCTAATTATTAATTATCATACTTGTAACGAGCTATGAATTAATTAACGAATGAATTACTTAAATATCTATGAAAAAAAATATATTTAAACGAAAAAAAAAAAACAAAAAAAAAAAACAAAAAAAAGTGGTAGCTAGTCTGTCAATGGGTGTATAAAAAAAATATTTAATTATCAATATATTCTTAATAGTTGGACACACACACGCGCGACGGGGACGCGACTACGGTTTTTCGGGGCGATTATTTATTCAATTAATGATGAGAAATATTAATAAATAATTAATAACGATTTCGATTCGCTCGAATACTTCTGGTCATTGCATCAATGCATTAACATATTGAAAATATTATACTTGGATAAATTTGTTCGACAATTTACACACACCCTAATTACTCTTTTACACATAAATTTGTTTCGTGCGACGATATAAACAAATAATAAATAACATTGTACTAAAAGGCGTATAATAATAATTGAGACTTGGAGGGACATAACGTGAGATTTAATATGGCAAAAAGTGAGAAAAATAATTAGTGAATGAAATGAAAATATTAATAATAAAAATTGATAAAAATTAAAATGGGAAAAAAACATTCCGCGATTTTATAGACACATTCCTTCAAACATTCCCGCGCATTTATTACGGCGCGTTAATTTGTTAATAAAATGTCAACAAATCTTGATTGAAAAGCAAAAAAAAAAAAAAATAAAAAAAAAACGAAAAAATAAATAAAATAAAACAAATCAAGTGCAAAAAAATGCCCGGATATTTAACGGGGCATTTACAGACATAATAAATCCAGAAAGCAAAAGACTATTCAAATTTTTTAATTTTTTTTTTTTTTTTTTTTTCGTTTTGTAAATGAATAACAGACTTGAAATGAAAGAAAAAAGGAAAAAAAAAAAAGAAAAAGTAATAAATAAAAAGAATAAAAACACAAATGAATAAATTAATTAAAAATTAAAAAATGATGAACAAAATAAATAAATACATAAAATAAATAAGACAATTATTCTAACAGAAACAGGGGAATAATAGAAAATAATTAATAATAATAACGATAATGAATGTATATATACACAACGGGTACGTTTATATGTACATTTTTTTTTTTCATTTATTACTTTTGACCATCTGTAAGATGCAGAAAATTAAATAATTATAATACACACTCACACCTATACAACAACAATGGCAAATTAATGTGCTTGATACGAGAGAATTTTATTGATGATTTGAGTGTGGAGCAGTGAGGGAGACTTGATGAACAAAAAAAAAATTAAAAATTAAAATGAGACGTGATAAGAAAGCCCAAAGGTGACCCGCGAGTTTTAGGAAAAAGAAAATAACGAATTAGGTGTTATTATATTAATGGCGGAATAATTAATTTGACGCTAAAGGGGGTGCGGATTCGTAAAATAAATTAATAAATACAAAAATATTTCAAGAATTCGCATAAATACTTTCAACTTTCAACTTAGATAAACAAAGTGAGAGCGGGCGAATTAAAAAAGAGCAAGACTTAAAAAATAATTAATAATACGAAGAAAAATAGCAGAATCACGAAATGAGGAAAAAAATAAATAAATAAATAAATAAAATAAAAAAAAACAAAGAAGAAAAAGAAGAAGCTGAAGTAAAAAAAAAAAAAAAAGACATATTACTTGGATATAAAATAAAGTAATGTATTTTATGACGGGTTTATAAGTAAGAGTTACGATATTATTGTATAATGATAAACGACCGTACTGTGGTAAAAAAAAATTAAAGAGCTACGCTAAGTAGAATTATAAAGTGAGAGAAAGAATTTTAGGATGAATATTAAACTCAGCGTAAGATAAAAAAAAAACTTCGCTGGACGAAAATGAAAAATAAAAAAAAAATAATCACATTTCAGTCATTGCTCTCTTCTTTTTGTGTTTTTATTATTAATAATAATATTGTTTAGATGTTTTCGATGAGAAAAAAAATTTAGTAAATAGTGAAATAAATCCACTAAATAAATAAACATGCTTCCAATAAATAAAACAAATACCGCGATTCCAACGTCAAATACATAGCACAAATTAAATAAATAATGTCACTGATTATTAATTAATAACCTGGAATATTGTGGGATAATACGGGAAGATATATAAATATTTTTTTTTTATCGAAAACAGAATTGACAAGTCACATAAAAAAAGTCGTGGAGCAAATAAAAAATAATTGAAATAGTAACATCCAAATAAAATTAACAAAATCATGTCCAGAGATTATATTATTATACGTAAAAAAATGCAATAGCATTATTATAATGAAATAAAAAAGTTCATAAATAATTCGCCGGATAAAAAATAAAAATGTAAGACACTAAAAGCATCGAGAGTCGGGCCGCACCCCGAACATCCCTGGTCACAACCCCTCCGCAGTGTTGAGGCGGTTCCGAATAATGCCAATCACTGTTAATATTAATTAAGAAAAAAAAAACCAAACAAATTAATAAATTATTTGAATAAAATGAAGGATAAAAAAAATAAAAAGAATTTACCAGCATTACATTAACAACGGCACAAAATAAAATTAAAATCACTAACATCTGACCACGCAATTATATTAAATAAACAAAAACGTTAAATGAAAAAAATAAAATATATATTGAATGGATAATTTAAACGTGCAGGCTTCCCTTAATGAATGAACACGATAAGAATAATCTTTTGTAACGGGAAATAAAATGAAGAAAACAAATATTCAAAGCAATTTTAAGTACAAGTGTAATTTAATTAATGAAGCAAAAAAAATAAATAAATAGAAAATAAAAAAAATAGCGTGACGTAAATTAATTTTGCGCCGCAATTTTTTTTGTTTTTTTACACGTGACAATTTTTACATGGAACATTATTCAAGTATACATACACAAATATGTAAAAAAGGATACTAAATATGATCACGCACACTCAGACGACAGACTATATACAAAATAAAGTTTAAAAAAAAATATATACCTACGCACACAAAAACAGAGAAAAAAACAAACACTATCAATTCAGGATTTGATACGAGAATGATGCGAAAAATAAATAAGTAAATAAATAATAACTTTGTACACACACGGGACGGATAATATATTTAAATATATATTATCGCGCAATTAGATAAAGTTATAAAAAAAAAAAAAACAGTAAAACATATACACCCACACAGGATGAATTAAACAAAACAACAAAAAAATATTACGCGCCATCACATTGTTGATATAAATTGCGATCCATGATTATTACTATTTACGATATAATTATTATCTTGCATTGTCTAGTCATACGTTATTATTGTATAACTAACGATATTAATTATTAATTATTAACCTGTACTACCTAGTCGCATTATGTGTTGCATAAAAATGAAACGATATGAAAAAAAAAAAAAAAAAAAAAAAAAAAAAAAAAAAAAAAAAAAAAAAAAAAAAAAAAAAAAAAAAAAAAAAAAAAAAAAAAAAAAAAAAAAGAAAAAAAAATAATGAAAAAGTGAAGAATTATAATGAAGAGAATTTCGAGCGTTCGAAATTATACGAGAGAACGAGATTGAAAAAAAAAATCAATTAAGATACAGAGGAAAGGGAAAAAGGAGAGGGAAAAAAATGAAAAATGATTTTTTAATAGAAAGAGTGAGAGGGAGATAGTGAAAAATGATTATTAAAAAATAATGAAAGAAAATAAAAAATTCTTAGAATATAAAATGAAAAATCAATGAGTATGAAAGTGCGAAAGGAAAAAGAACGAACAAGATAAATTGAGAAAGTACTTCAATCCCCAAAGACGTAGCGCGTTAATCAACTCAATGTCCATTAATTAGTATTTATTGTTTTCTTTTTTTTTTTTTATTAATTAATTTCCCCAGTCGAGTTTGGATAATTAATTAAACAAATGATTGGCAGAGAGACAAATACAATTGATATTGTGTAAGCTCGCTGCGACTGTTGGGGAATTATAGTTAAAAATATTTTCACCCACGCGCGCTCGAATTCATCTCCACAATTTAATATGGATAAAATTAATTAATTATGTTTTTGAATATTTTTAATTTTATTTCGCGTTTTTTCGAACACGTCTCTTTATTGATGACGGAAAAAGCGAAATCAATAACAGCAACAAAATGAAAAGAAAAAAAGAAATAAAATCAATACAAAAAAATATTTAACTCTAAGGCAATAAAAAATAATATTAATAAAAGAGTAAGTAAAAAAAAAATGTAAAATAAAAATTGAAAGATGCATAATTAATTGGGAGACGCGAAAAACGAGCGCGCAAAGGGCGAAGCAATGAGTATTAAATATATGCGGGGGCCGTGGAGAGGAGGGAACCTCTTCCTAAAATATACATACGTAATTAAAAAAAAAAATGAAAAATGATAAAATACACAAGTAAACAAAAAAAAATATATCGAATGACATATTTAACATAATGTCATTTTGATATTATTTACAATCAGTACACAGTATAAAAAAAACAATACACGGCGCTCAATATTAATTTTTTATACATATATTCTCATAATAATGATGTATTGAATGAATATCATTTTTAATTGTGATATTTTTACCTTACGTTCGACAGAGCAACGATCTTTTCCAACATTATCGTTGAGAATATATTTATCATTTAATTCTGTTAATATATACTATCTCCTTCCTGTCGTTCCTTTTGTAATGCAATTAATCCGTCTCCTCTCACTCGACACAGAAACAAAAAAATTAATTAATTAATTAATTAATTAATTAATAACAAACATCACCACAAAAAATGCGAAAAAAAAAACAGTAACTCTCGACTCTCGTATACAATACACGTCTCTCGTCCCTCTGTTGAAGAAAAAAATAAAGAATGAATAAATAAGGAAGATAAATTTGAAAGGAAAAAAAATGAAAAAAAAAAAAATAAAAAAAAATTCCAATGTGAAAGAAGAAAGATTTAAAAAAAAAATCCTTATATCCACCACCTTCCTTGTGCAATTGTACCGCAAACATCCCTCCCTCCCTCCCTCCTGAGGAGAGCTCGCGGGCCCTATATTGCAATATTTGTACTTTTCCATGTTGAAACCTCGATATACAATAAATTATATTAACAAACTTTGATATTTGATATTTTTTTATATATCCCAATATATTAATAATAAATAGAAAATAAATTGATGAATAATATTGCAGCAAAAAATATAATATGTGTATGAAAAATTATTTCAGATGCTTTTACATGGAAATGATATTAAGTTTTTTTTTCTTTGTTGAACACCTGGTATCTTTTCTTTAGTGATACAGTAATAATATGACAAGTTCTGTGAAAGGAACGCCACATTTACCTACAAATTTAACTCCACCACTTATGCCCGACAAATAAAAGTGAAGCAGATGGTTGCTTTATTACACCATTGGCTTTGTTATAGGCTTCAAAAGCTGTCTGGCAATTACACCAAGAGTTGTAGTGAACCAATTGAAGAGAAAATTGTCATCAATTGCAGGAAGCTGAAATAATGTATTTAAAATTGAATAGAACTAAATAATTTTCTTGGAATATATAATTCATAAATTAGTAATGTGAATAAATTTATTGTATCCACTTTTTTTGTTTTGATTAAATAATAAATGTTGTATAGAATAAAATTCAATTGAATAATCATATGAATTAATATTGTTAATTATTATTTATTCTTTATGCGAAAAACCATTTTTTTTTTTTTTGATCACATCATGAAACACTCATGATTATCGAACACTTTTCTGATTTAATATGTCATTAATTGTTTTATTTTTATTGTAATTTATATATGTAATAATCCACTACAGTGCAGTTGATTTTTGTTTTGTTTTTATTCTGTCATAAATATTCAGGAGTTACATCGCTTATATAGAATAACGAAATAATAAATCACGATTACAAATTGTACAACCACATCAAACAATTTTACATGTACGCAATCACTCTCTTCATTATTATTATTAATATTATTGTTTTTTTTTGTTTTTTTTTTCGACGACAATAACGTATAATTTATTTCAATTTTAAGTATTTTTTCATCATTCTTTATTAATTATTTACAAATTACTTTACAATACATCAGCAGTTTCTTCTTCTTTATTACTTCGTTTTCATTGTTTTCATATTTTATAAATATTTTTCACTTTTGTTATTATTTTATTTAATTGTCTCCTGTGAATACATTTTTATCATTAACTTTTTGTTTGATTGAATAAATTTATTAATATATTGTCGCATTATTCTTTGTGAATAGGTATTGCGTTCGATTGAATATAGAATTTTTTATTTTTATTATTACTTTCTTCATCTTAATCGTGTTATTTATTGTTTTTATTTCTTTTTTATTTTTTGCGATGATATGACTTGATTATTTGTATTTTTTTACATCAGATCCACTAATACTTGAACGATCCAGTGAACTGCACAATGTTATTCAATACTTGAAAGATAAAATTCAGCAGTATTTATTGATGAGTACCATTTTTTTTTTAAATAATAATTCATTTGAAAATAAATAACGATTCTCGTGTTATTTCTTTTAATTTTATCGCGTCAAGTTGTTTCGAAATACTTTTTTTTTATCATAATATCTTATGTTTCATTTTTTATTCATATTTGCTATCGGAAAAACTAATTGAAAATTCGATGTTATTTATCTGTACGTTAAATTCTACCAATGAATCTTATATCAGTAAACAATTGTATGATTCATAATGAGCAAAAAATATTTAGCATACATTATAAAAGCATGAAGACTCATTAGTGGTGTGTTGTAGATCAACCGTCCAATTACAGCGGTGATTTTATATCACAGAATTTCGACACAAAAAGAGCGAAAATAATTGAATCATTTCTCTAATACTTCAATATAATTTCACATAATATTATTATTTTCTATTTTTTTCTTCTTCTTAATGTACTCAATTAAATCTACATCGACAAATTGACGCGATTTTTTTTTTAATTAATTATCTAAACTCAATATTCATTCGTGCAATTATTTTACCAGATGATTTTAATTATGTGACATGTGTTGGTTATTTTTTCAATTATTTAATTTTATATTTTCTGTAAGAGAAAAAAAAACATGTGAGTTTGTATTGATAATAGACAGACTAGAGTTCACGGATGGACGGTTGAAATTTATTTAGTCTTTTTATTTTTAACTTATTACTTAATAATTAAATTGTTAATATTTCCATTTTTGTATTTGTTTTTAATTATAAGAACCAAATAAATCTCAACCGTTTATTCACACTTCCATAAATTTCAATAGTTTTTTTTTTCTTCTCTATAATTCTCTGATGAATTTTCTAAATTCGAAATTTTCCAAATAGCTTATTATTACTGTGTACTATTATTTAGCCTTAATCATCATTAGATTATCATCGTATTACAAATATTAATTAAATTATATACATGATCAGAAGAGAGATATTATTATAGTAGAGAGAGAAAGATGACTGTTTTTACTATATACACTTCGATATCGTAAGAAAAAATAAACAATTGTGCTTCACTCAAATGTAAATTAAAAATTCATCGGTAATTTGTCCATTTAATCATGATGATACAAAAGACCAAAACGAGTTTCATACATTCTTTCTCGCTGAATATTTATTTCTACACAATTGTGAAAAAGTTATTTGCAAAGCCAACGGTAGAAAAAAAATTTTTCCCACCGTTAAAAAGCAAATTTTGAGTACGGTAAATTCAACAGACATCGAAGATATATTATTGTATTATTTATCCATTCAGTTCGTCAGTAATCGTATAGTATATATCATAATTATTTACAACATTAATTTCGATAACCATGATTAATATTTTCCGAAGAAATTTCCTTCAATTTTATATAAATCATCCTCAATTATTATTGAAAATTTATCCCAATGAAAAAAGTTCACTCTTAAAAAGGAGTAAATTTCTAAATATGAAATAAATTAGGCCGATAAATTAACAATAAACATGCTCGCAAACAAAAATTATTTACGTAATAAATGTGTGTACAATGTTAGCGAATTTTTTTTTCCAATTTTCCATTTTTTTTCCTCATTCATCATTCATTACAAAATTGGATCCTGCCCAATTAATTTCATTTAGTTTCCCACACAAAATTTTCCCTAATGATCAATTTGATTAATATTGCGTGAATATTGAATGATTGCGCAAACAAAACCTGCATATCAACAATTTAAATTTGTTAATACACATTTATTTAATAAAATGTCCTTCTTACCGATAAATTTTGAATAATTAAATTTTTTTGTTATTCGCTTGGATACCATCAGAATTCACACAAAATCATCTTGCCATATGTTGTTGGTGAATTTTGAAAATAATTTGAATAATTATACTTCTGTGGTGCGACTGTATGGTCCATTGTCCTCAGATTGTGACAGCTTGCGTTCGCGCTTGGTAAAAAGACCTCCTAAAAAAGATGGCTGCTGAGCCAGACCTTTACCACCACCAGGGATCGTTGCCCCTGGATGTACAGGATGCATTTGTCCTGGATGTTTAACGCCTTGGCTCATAGAGCTGGCAGAAGTTGATTGAAATGAAATTGACATACCACTGTCGAGTGATCCAACACTACCGCGCCTTTGTGGTTTTTCTCCAGCGACTAAACATTAATAATCAACAAATAAAATAGCTATTGAAGACAATAAAAAAATTTCCGAAAATATTTAATTTCAAATATTTTTTGTTCTATTTATCCTTACATTGCTCGTGAATGTCCAAGAGCGAATTGCTGAGTGCTGATCTTTTAAGTTGTGCATCTAAATCCGTCACCTCTGGTCTTTCAGAACATGGACCTGGACATGGACATACTTCAACGTCAGCAACACCAGAATCACGATTTTCCGAACTTCCACGTGCACCTCTACTACTTTTTTGTCGCTCCAATTCAGTTTCAATTCTCAATGTTTCCATTTCATCCATTTCACTAATGGACTCGCGTAAATCTTCAGCAAATTTACAACGATCGTGTTCATTTCGGGCATTAAATGTGACTAGTACTTTCCCATCGACACGTTGCGATAACCTTATACCATATGGATAATCTAAATAAAAAAATAAAATCATGAAAATTAATCAATTTCATAATAATGAAAAAAAAAAAAAAAAAAAATATTATTTATTTAAACAATAAAAATTAAATCAACTTACGTGGAACTTCAAAAAGTGTTACGACCATACCACAAAGTGGAAAACTCTGTCTAAATGTATAAGTAACGCTGCTTTTCTTTTTGCTAAGAATTTTCGTAACAACAAGAAGATCATTGAATAAAAATACTTCACGTTGATGAACACCAGGTCTCTCTTTTTTATGTATATCCGGTATTTCATATAGTCTACAATAGCATACGAGTCTACGATGTGGCAATGCCATATTTGGTTTTTTACCAACAATAGTAGCTTGTACTTTCATAACTTGCGTAACGTGATCAGAGCCTGGTTTAAATTCATTAGTTTTTACACGTTCATAAATTCCAACTAATATATCTTTATCAATATCACCGCAATCATCAATACCACGAAGATTTTTTACAAAATCATCCATTCGCATTTTACGCTCGGGTTTTAAATTTGGCGTATGTAAATCAGTATTGAGCATTATAATTGCAAATGCTAATACAAATACAGTGTCGGGCGATCTCAATCGTGAAATAACATCAGGATTACATTGGCAGTAACGTTGACTAAATACTTCCATCAGTCGTTCAATTTTTTGTGCCTCACCCGGCATTCTAAAGTACGCCTGGAATTTTCTCAATGCAACGTCAACTTGCATACCAGCAAGATCTAATTCATGTGAGAAACATCTGAAAATAAATATCAGATAAATTAATTCAACATGAAAATTTCTTTATTATTTCAATATTTTATCCTAGGACAATAATTAATGATAAATTGCAATTGATAAATACTCACTCTAAAACAGCCATATTAAATGAATTTTGTAAATTTCCAAGATATTCTCCGATCATTTGTTTGGATAAACCTTTCCGAGTAATTAAAAATTTTGCTACGCCTTGTGGGCTATTTTCTAAAAATCCACGTCTTATTAAATACGTTATTCCTCTCTCGGGTTTTTTATTAAATAAATTTAATCCCACACGATATTGTCGTTTTCTAACAGTCTCTGATACTTTGTAACTCGCTTGTGGTATAGTTAGATCCGTATGATCCATCAATGGCAATTGATATCCCGAGCTTGCGTGCGAGTGACTCAAATCCTTTCCAGTATTTATCAGACTATTGTTCTCCGTTGTGTGACTACAATCTTGATGTTCCGGTGAGCTCGACTGCAAATGAAAATAAAAATAAAATCATAAACATTTTAAATAAAAATAATCTTTCATATTACAATAAATTATTAATTTGGGAAATTTAATAAATGATGCAATATAATTTATTTTATTTTTCAAAATAAATTAATATACAAGTGCTTACAATTCCCTTGTGTTTCCATATTGGTGAACCACGTTGTGCATCGCCCTCAGAGCTCTCGCAATTAGTTGAATCACTTCCTGAACTTTGTACCGAGCTAAGACTGCCATTTTCAACACTTTTACTTAAACCATTATGTCGTTGTTCCATCGATCTTGAACTTATCGATGAAGTACGCTTCGGAACTTCAGGCGGAACTTTTTTTCCCGATGATCCACGTGTACGACCGCCTGAACTTAATTGTGAACTATTGCCCCAGCTGTGTGTCATTGGTGTTTGTAGATTGTGTGGTGTTGACGGTGAAGTACATGGGGTTCTATGAATATCACGTGGTGGTGTCTCTTGTCGAAGACCACAAAGTGTTTCCTAATATTAAAAATAATTCAATCGTACCATTTATTAAATTTCCTCTTGTAAATTAATCGTAAATATATTATTCAATTATTATTATCATTTAATTAACTCACCTGAGGATTGTAATAATGAATGCTGGAACCACTTTCTTGTGAGCTCGTGTCCCAGCATGGACTTGGTGGTGGCTGATGTCTGCCACATGGGCTTGGAGTAAGCGACGGTGTATGTCGGCCACTTTGATGAAGATTATACCCTGGATGCTGATGTCCAATATTAATTTGATGGCTCATCATTTGCATTTCACAACGTCCACTTTGACTGCGTGGCATCGCTGAATTTTCCGCGTATCTTCGTTCTCTTAATGACATACTTCTAATTGGCACTGGTCTATTTGACGTTTGTGACGATGGCGTTTGTTGAATGTATATTTGATTATGATAAACAATACGTTCATGATCGGGTATTATTGATGTACGTTCTACATTCTCTTGTATATTACGACTAAGTCTTTTTTCTGCTTTTGCCATTGCCGTTATTGCTGCAAATTTTTTCAATAATGTATACCTCCTAAATGCACGTTGAATTGTTAATGCTGCATTACGTGCTTTAACGCCACCGTATTTTCGTTCCAACATTTCAATCTGTTTGTCCAATAGATCCTGTGAGAGCTCGTAACCACTTGAAATTAAAAGAGAACAATTATTCATTAGAATATCTCTTCAATTAGTACATGAAATTTTAAAAGGTAAATTTAAAAAAAAAATTTGTGTAAGAACACTTGAATATAATTTGGAGAAATTTAACTGAGGTCATAACTGTTTGTCAAGTTAATTGCTGTTACTTTAGAAAGTGCCAAGTAAGTAAACAAATAAAAAATTTATTTTAACCTGTAATTAAATCATTTGATTGTCTAATATTCTTAAAAATAAAGAATTATGAGCAAAGGCGTGAGTAATTTTTGATTTTTTACGGGAAATTGATGAAGTAAAATTTAATAATTGAATAAAAATATCAACTTACGCAGCCTGGAGCCGGCATCGTTTGAGTACATCACCATTTCGGATTGTTCCCTTTTTATGATGGGTTTGTTGATATCCAGATTGTGGTTGACCACCGTATCCCTGTACCATGGTACCATAACTTTGCGGCTGATTGTATCCGCTGTGTGGATAAGAAACTTGCATCGTTTGGGTGGGATACGGTGAGTGTCCGTAATTTTGTCCTTGAATATACGATTGGCCAGTTATATAAGATGTTGAAAGTGATGTTTGACTACCGGAGGAATAAACACCGTGTGTGCTGCCGCCATGTGCTTGACCCAAACTCGTATTGTGATTGGGTCGATCGATTTTTTGAGGAAAACTGTAACAAATAAAAATAAAAGAAAAACAATAAATATCTGTTGAATAAATTACCAAATACTATAAATATTTTTACAAATTAATGTAATAAAATTAATTGAAGAATTATTGAATTTTTTTTTTCAAGCTCTAATTTTGAACGATATTAATTTTAATTAATATTAATAATTTACGGTGGAAGTTCAAAACACATCATATTCTTGCAATGTATTTTATATGTATTATTATTTCTGTCATAGCGTGCTTTTAAATAATTTAATGTTTTATTACATCATATAAAATCGATGTTCACGAGTGAGAGAGTTTGTTCATTGTCATTTCCCTCGTCCTCAATTGGACGATGCGACGGAGGATTGATTTATTCAGAATTATTCAAGAAAAAATTTTCCTCAATATTACTATCCATCACAAACTATTCCAACTTTGATAGACGCCTACATACAACCATACATATATTTATATCCATACAAAATGTAAATTTTCGCCCTATAAATTCATATCGAAATTGAAAAATTCACCAGTTCAATATTAAATTCAGTTTGACATAACTCTCAATATTAATCATCAAATTCATGCAATTTAATTCCATCAAAAAAAAAAAAAAAATAAAATAAAAACATGGAAATAAAATAATTATATTCATTTTATTTTTAATATTGATCCTTAAAAATTCCTCTATAATAGAACTGAAAGAATTTTTATTTTATTGATTTATTATCGACGCAGACATTCAGCTATTTAATATCCGTACGTTGATAATAACCGGAGACTTGTTAGTTGTCGAACGTAATTTCCGGCTACATTGGTAGGAAAATTTGTGAGTGTGTATGTCCAACAGTTAAAGCAAAATGTACCAAGAGCAGGCGTCAGTGCGTCTGACGGGAGGAGTATAATCTATATATCCACGTAAATTAATACACAGTCATGTACACAAATTCAGATTGTGAGATTAATGGGGTGCGGTTATAACTGCTGCTCTATAGGTGGGTGGTAACGTTTCACAGTTATGTGCACTACACAAACCCATATATACATCCATATATAAATAAATTTTCATACACAATATATTATATACAAGCATGAAAATACGCGCGAGCACTAACCAACGACAAAGTCCTCTTTACACTATATTCGCACTGCCTCTTCGAATAAAAGCTCTCTCATTCATGGTATGGATGAAATACTTTGCTGTGAGTGTTTTGCACATTTATGCTTCAGCTTATATCCAACAAAAATGTTTTACAAATGAAAGAAAAAATATGAATAAATAAATTAATATATATTTTTAATTAATTATTGTTATTAAACCGAGATAAATAAAGAATTTCTTTGTTTTATTTTAGAGATTCATGAGAATAATATAAAATAAATAAATAATATTGATTATTGTTTGGACAATCTATTTTTTTGTATGTTGTCATAGTGATGGCGAATATAAATTATGAATGATTGTTGAATTTTAAATTGAATCTAGTCAAGGACTAAAATTAATTGGAATTAAGGGCTTATATTTTTTTAATACTCATAATTTGTGTGTCATTTATATTATATATTCGTAGAATAACATTCCAGGTGGTTGAATGTCATGCAAATGTACGTATATAATATTAAACGATAACCAGCATGTGCTCACAATGAATCATGAATACATAATGTGAGTCATGAAACAAATTAATTTCTCCTTTGAGTAAAATCGATTTTGTCCTAAAATTCATAGCAATTTAATTTGCATGCAATAAAAACACAAAACATACCCTGGTAAAAATCCTGATATACAGATAATCATTTTGACTGTATTATAAATCAACAAATTAAATTGTTCATCAACTCCACCGTTCACAATAAGAATTATTAGAAATGAAAAAAAAAAAAAAATGAAATAAACAAATAAAACCACGAAATCACTTTCTACAATTATAATTTAAAAATAATTTCATATAATATAAAATACGTAGATTTTTCCATCGTTTATATATTAGTAAATTTTGAAGATACGTCTGTAAACCACGAACACTGTTGGTTGACTGAATTTTAAAAGGGCCACACGATGTAGCAGCTGCTACCAAAAAAGAATCCTCTCATTTGGGGTCTCTCCATCAGTTGAGCCAAGACGATGCAAAAAGGTAGAAGGGATTTTTCAACAGCACATTCAAACATACCTATACCTTTACAGCCATACAAAATATTTTTGTATGTATATGTATCCTACATACAGACTATACAACATTGGAGGATGTAACGAAGGACAAGAAAGCGTAGAGAATGAAGGTGGAAGTCTTTTGTATAGCTCGTGCTATTTTATACTCAAACCAGCAGGTATATCAGGAGGCCTTTTTTATGAAGCTGAAGAGTATGAAGTGCTGACAGTATGAAGGCTTTGTATCAATTAACTTGCACCAGAAAATTACTCTTGACAATTAATTACTCAATAATAAATATCATAAAACTTTTGTAATTTTTATTCCATCACTTGTTATTATTTTTCATTGATTAATTCCTATCAAGTGTCACATTATCAGCGATGATAATTATGTCAGATAATTTATATTTTTTTTTTTTAATTATAGGTTAATAATTGATTTATTTATTTTTGTTTATAGTAAAATGAATTAGTTTGTTTTGTTAGGGTGTTGATACAATATGTTTCATATGTATAATAAATGTAATAGAAGAAAGGAAGTCTCAGTATTGCGGGAGATGCAGTTACGATAGTATTTATAAGTACTTCATGGGAGAGTTGAACGTTCTACTATAAATATCTATATTATATTTATATAAATTGATGTTAATGTTGAAATGGAGTACTTTAATTACGTCCGCCCGGATCCGCTGTTTTCAATATATTATGATAAATTAAATTAGGCTTTTATAAATAATTATTCCTCTAGTTGAATCAACGAAATAATTGTTTTTCAAAGGAAAGTAATACTATTTAATTCACCAATAAATTATTTCTACCATACAATTTATATTTCATATGCAAATAATAATTTTTAATTTCATTAAGATTATTTTATTTTTATATATATATTCTATTATCATTTTGCTTTTTTAATATATAAATCAAAACTTTTCTGATGCTCAACCACGCGAAAAGAGAGAATAAATAAAATCCAATGGTGTTCATTCTCTTCACCTGCTCAATTCTGAGACGGCTTCGACGATTTTTCTTTATGTATCACTTTTTTTTTTCTTATATATATAATATTATTTTCCCTCTTCTTTTGCTCTTCACAAACACTCCAAGCAGATGATGTATAAAAGAGGGAGTGCAGGGACAGAAAGAGCGGAATGATTAGGCCTTCCCTCACGGTATATTTTTTTTTATTTCACTTTATCTTCCCCTATATATATATTTATGTATTACTAAGGCGAGTCGAGGTAGAAACATCTGCTGATGGTTGAAAATAAGGGGACGGTGTGCTGAAGTTGTTGTTGCTGCTGCTGTTTTTGAAGACTCACGACTCGTGCCACACGTTTTATATACGTATGGAAGTGTATACAATTTATATTAGTGTCTGTGTATGTATGACGTATATAAAAAAAATATATGCACTCGTGCTCGCTTACCTCAGTGTGCACCTGGCGCGTCAGTTTTACTGCCAATACTACCCTTCACCATTCCTTATTTCATGTAAATATAAATATTGACGGGGATAATTTTCAAATAAAATATCCTTGTGCATAATTCATGTCTCATTATAATTATTCACTAATAATTATTGACGAGAATGTTTTTGATTTGTTTATTAAGTCAAGAAAAATAATTTTGTATCTTTCGTTTAACGAAAAATAGTTTTAATTAATGTTGAATGATGAAAAAAAAAAATTATTAACCAATTAGTGAACTGTTAATTGGGATTATAATTATTTTTTATTTTATATTTATTTTGGTTAATGACTTAAATTATATGTAAACTTGAATATTTATATTGAAAATGATAAGTAGAAAACTTGTTTCGTTGACATTTTCTCTTTGTTATTAATATAATTTTATTTTATTATTTTTTCTGTCTTTTTAACTTTCAATTTTATATTATTTATTTGGTAAATATTAGAAGGGAAATATCTTGATGGTGATAAAATCAAGTTTAAATAATTTATATTTCGTCTTTTATGAAATGCAGGTCGATGTGTAATTTTTTTAATTATTTTATTGCAGGATATTCTCATTCCCAAAGTATACTTATAAATAATATACAAGATAATTTATATGATCTCCGTGACGGATCATTGTTATTATACACGAATACTTTCAACATTGACGGCAGATACGAAGGGCAAAAGTTAAAAAAAAAAAAAAAACACGTGCCTTCTAAAGCAGCATAAACACCTGTCTCTCGAAAAATTCTTGCAGACTATACAATACTTTAAAAGAGTTTATAATATTCTTTCTGTAAACTTTTTTAACGCCTTCAAGTATCCCTTTTTTAATTTTTTATCACAATCACCATTAAAAATATTTACAACTCTATATACACAACGCAGTATAAAAATAAAATCTTTATCGTTCAGATAATTATGAAAATGTTGAGTTCAAAGACCGTTATGGGAAATAAATTTTGTTGCTTCATATCCAGACATTTTTCAACTCGGCAAAACCCCTTTGCCAATACCACAATAGTCGGATTTACAGTGAGATAAAGTGGAGGAATAAGAGTAGAAAGAAAAAAAAAATGAACAGAGGCGGAAACGGAAAGGATTTTCTTGCCGCGAGTCGTTGCATCGACTCATTTCTCCATCACTGATGTACCAAAGAAGCTTTTCTCTACCATCTCTCCACCTTTTTTATTCGCTTCTATTTTTTTTTTCCCTCGACAATTTTGATTTCTCTATGGCGTTATAGACACAATGTCTCAACTCTCTGATGAACGCTGAAGTACTACTACTACTCCTACAATAAACTTATATATAATGCAAAGAAGGAAAAAGTGTACCTGGAGTAGGTACAGAAGCAAAAGTCGAGTATAAAAAATAAAAAAAAAAATGGATGAATAGAACTATATGTATTTTCTACTTATGTCGACAAACTCAAGACATTGAAGTGAAATAGACCGATAAGATGAGCAGAGATGAAGAAAAAAAATAATAGTAGGAGGTAGTCAAGGTGCTTAGACAATGTGGCGTATGTTGAAGAAGATCATTCGCCACTTGGACACGTGCCATAGAAACCCTGTCAAGTTACGTCTCCTTTTTCATTTTTTTTTTTATCTCCACGCCCTCTTACTCGATTGCACTGTCGCTGTCCGGATAATATGACACTAGAACTCCAACGTGTGCTTAAAAAAAATCAGCTATATGTACACATATACTTCCGGTATTCCAGTCAAATGCATATTTATTGCTTTTGTTCATCCATTTTTTTATATCTCAATTTTTATTTTTATTTTTCTTTTACTTCCTCTTTATCTTTTACATATTCATCTACAACACCACTTTCATGGTTTCCCTATTTTTATTTTTTTTATTTTCAGTATAGACACACTGTCTTTTTTCTCTTCGTTTATATTTTTGGTCTACGTTTATGACACGTCGTGCAAGTTTGAACGCGACCCCCAATGGGATACCTGTCAAGAACCGGACGGTGAAAGAATCCGGATACAACCACCCTCACTTTAAAGCCTAGCTGTATATATACCAACCGTCTATATATCTATCAATAAACATATTTTAAAAACACACATGTGCGTTTGTGTTCAAATAAAGAGCTGTTCTTCATGGGTAAAAAATATTTTCTCAATATTTTCAAGAACATTACGAACCTCAATAATTTACTATGCACATAAAAGTTACACCTAAATAAAAATAGGTATGCCAAAAAAAGAAAATATACACATATCATTTTAGTTATAACTGAAAAAAAATATCATGCTTGCGAAATAATTAATAAAAAATAAAATTATATAACGTTGAGGGTATTTAAAAAAAATAAAAATACTATTAATTCCATTGCGAATTCCATCATAGATTATTCACATTTATATATGTGTAAATATGAATGGATAAAAAAATATAAATGTGGAATAAAAAAAATGGGTTTGTGATTGCGTATTAATTATTGTGCCAGTCAACACTGTGGATATACAAATGAATTTATATATGTATGTGTGTATGTATTTATATACATTATTTATAAAGTATGTGAAATGCTCCAGTTTTCCAGTTTTACCACTACAACAGTACAAGCAGCAACAGCAGCTCAATGGTCACTGACCAGTTGCAGAACATGCTAGTTTAAACGTGATGCATGGGCATTGCCTTCCCGTTACAACAATATTGTAAGCAAGTCAAATATATGTAATATATACTCCGTAATTTTTATGCGGACATTTGCACAAATAAAATTAAATTACTTGCACATATATATATATAATAGTGTTTTTTATACCATGGAGATAACAATATTTGCGGGCATGTTGAGCAAACTTTCATGGTCCAGTGAAATTCAATTAGATGAGATATAAATACATCCAATGATTTATTCATTATTTTTTTTTTTCCATTTGCTTTGTTCTCTGAATGATTTGAATATATTGATCTAAATATGAATTAACAAATGCAACAAAAAAAAAAAATGAAAAAGAAACTTTTCTCTTTTAAAATATATAATAATACTTCATATTAACTTTCTGTTAAATCGAAATAAAAAAATTATAATTACCAATAATTTTTATATAGCTAATGCTCAAACTGTGCTAAAGTATAACAGTAATTTTGCATTTATGTGTTGGTGAATAATTAAATTTAACATATAGATATATTTATACGCATACAGTTGGAAGTAATTATCGAAGTGAAATTTCAGGGGAAATTATAACGATGCCATCTCCTAGATTTCCAACAGTTCATTTGATTGAGTCGATCATTTAATACAAGTTCGGAGGTAAGTCATTGCGTTAAGTTGACTTGATTGATAGAGGAATAAAATGCGCTATGGCAACGTCAGCAAATTTATTTTCCATGCCTGCATAAAATTACATTAAATTAATTTGTTTATGTTCGTAAATGAAGTCCCTAGTTCATCTAAAAATAAGCGAAATGCTTTGTTTATTTATAATTAATTTAATTGAAGCACTTGTAATTCAAATTTATGTAAATAAATGATACAAGTTGAGAACTATAAAGGAAAAAAATAAATTACTAAAGTACAAAATTGTATTTAATTCGCTTACGATACGAGAATTAATTACTCTGGGTGAAGTTCCCTATCGTTTATTTATTTATTATTTTTTTCTATCGAGTTTGAGTTTATCGAACTTGTTGGGATATTTTATACATTTTTTTCCCCATTTTCCAATGAACGACTAAAGTTTCCAACGTTTTAATTAAAATCCTAACACTGTTATACAGTATGTAAATCTACTTTTACATTTGATGCACAATTTCATAGTTGAAAATAAATTCATATCGCGTTAGATTAATTTATTTACAATCATTTATCAATTTAATATGAAAATTATCTATACTATTTTTTTTTATTCATCATAAACAATATAGACAAAAGGCTTCCGTAATTTATTTTATTCATTCAATAAACAAAAAAGACAATAATGCAAATGAGATTGGATGACAAAAATAAAATGAAGAAATGCAATAAAATAAAATAAATTATCAGAGTGTAATATTGAAACAGGAAATGGTCAATTCACGAGACAATAAATATCAAAGTAACATCATTCGATGCTTTAGCAGAGTTAAAAAGGTTATAGGATTGAACATCCGGTGAAATCAAACGGAAGTAAATTCACATCATAAATATACGAATTCATATAAACAAATAAATTTTTGATCTCAAAAAAAAAAAAAAAAAAAAAAAAAAAAAAAAAAAAAAAAAAAAAAAAAAAAAAAAAAAAATCTCATCCATTATAATATTAAAATTATCATTTTAATAAATTAAAATTCTCTTTTCCTAAAACCTCCAAAATATAATAATAGAAGACATTAAAATAAAAATAAATAAATAAATAAATATTTATTACAGTATATACTACCTATTCATGAATGTTAAAATTTTTATAAACTCCGACACCAATAATTTTTCATAGGAAAAAAAATTGCTGGTGCAGTGTTTGGACGTTGAAATCATTTTCGTGTTCCCATTTACCACGTCGCTTTTAACTGACCAGTCAACTTTAACGAAGTTATAGACCGATTCGCGGATGCACAACCCGTATACTGTATTTCTCGCGCCTCTTGTCTAGTGGAAGTTGGAAAATTTATATACATCTCTTTGTGCTATATATTAAGTATACATCGCGCGAACGCTTTTCCACGTATATTTTTGTCTATATAGATATGTACTGCATCTCTTTTGCTATGATGTAGTTACTCGTTTATATTCTGTCTATGTGCTGTCACGTTCGTCCAATCATTACAGGAATTATTAAAGCGCAAGTCATTATAGCACAGAGGACTAAAGTGTCACGGGATGGTTCAACTTTACATGATATGTATAATGTATATATATATATAGATATTTGTCGTCCTCTTGCGTCTCTTTTACCTCCTATACCATATCTATATCACTTCTAGTATAATTACCCAGTAAGTAACGAGTTAATTGCTATTAAGCCATAACCACATGCAAATTGCAATTTAAAATTCAGGTATTAGAATTTATTTTATATTTTTAAATTGCAATTTACAACGAAAAAACATCAATTAATTCATATTAATTGTCTTATTTGCTTCTGTGGTAATTATTAAATTGTAATAGAGGAAATAATAAATTTTATTCCTTGAGCTATTAAATTTGTTTGAATTATATTTGATGAAGTTGAATTAATTATTTTCAAAAAGTGTGGAAGAAATCTGCTTGGACTTTATTAAAAAGTCAGGGTGTCATCTTCATCATCATTAAATGAATGAAAAAAATAAAAAAATAGAAACCAGTTTTTTGCATCTGGTATGCAATTTTTTTTTTTTTTTTTTTTTTTTTTTGGGTCATTACAATATTTATATATACATATAATATGTGTAAGAAAAAAAGAAAAATAAGTAGGCGGCAGTAAAGAGAGAGTTCATACAAACGTTCTCGTTGATATATCTGTATACATGTATAAGTATGACATGTTTTAACTGGACTAATTGTATGTTCTACGCGAAATCGTCGAGAGACGTGACCTCTGAATGAGAAAATTGAGGTTCAGTCACCCTGGCCCCTTGACGACAAAACAAAAAAATAAAAACATTTTATTTTATTTTATGTTATTTCATGTATTATTTTTTTTTCTACTTTAGTATTCATTATTAATTCACGATAATTTAAAGTGCACTTGAATTAAATGTTTCATATCCACCAATCGACAAAAAAATCCCCAAATTGTCTTCTATCATTAATAATAATTTTTCAAAAATTAATCATACCATTAAAAAAAAATATATAAAAAATAAATGAATAAAAATAATAAATCAACACGCACGTTTTTTTTTCTGATATTAGTTGGTAAATTTGTGACCGCAGTTACGGAAATGATTTTCTTCGACTTTATTAATATTCGTCCAAGAATTCTTTTATATTATGTACATATATCTACAGTGTTTTCGACACAGTGTATATGCTGATTCGAAATATATACTGTTTGTATTATATGTGTACCTAACTGATGACTATATATAGAGAATAGTTATACTCAGTATAATAGAGGAAAATAAAATATACATGTATATTAATGAGAAGGAGGGAAAACGTTACGCAATCAGCGTAACGTATATCTCATCATCATCATCGTCGTCGTCGTCGTCGTCGTCATCATCACCACCACCATTGTGATAGATGGTTAGTGTACATAGGAATGAAAATAATAAACGAATAATAAAAAAAAGGAGAGGGACTTCACAATCGTGTTCATTTCTTACATTCACTTTATGTTGTCTATGAATAATCGTGCCTTCTTAGGACTGTTTGCTGTGTGGGAGACGAAAAACGTGTGGAATAAACAAGAAAATCTAGCTACAATAATTTAATACAATATATGAATGTGAAGAAATAAAAATAGCTTATAATAATTTTAATTTAGAATGGGAAAGAAAAATTTTTTTTATGTAATTTCTAGTATTTTCAACTGTGTCATCCATTTTAAATCATTTAATCAGCATGTTGTTTACTTTGAAAATATGATTTTAATGTTACGAAAGAAATTGAATAAGTGTATATATAATAAAAATAAAAATTGCAATTAGATGAGAAAAACTAGTTTTATTCTTTAAAAGTAAAAGAATTGTTTGAGAGTTTGCAATTCTTTTTTTTTTTTTTTCATTTTCATTCTTTGTTCATCTTTTATTTCAAGCTTGTTAATTAACTAGAAAGAAGAATCATATTGAAACTTTGTACTTCAGATAGACGTTGAAAAAGTAAAAAAAAAAAAAAAATATATATAATGATGAAATGAATATAAATAAAATATTATTTGTTTATTATTTTTATTGAAACTTTAAGGCATTTAAAATTATATATTTTTTGATTGACTTTATTTTTTTATTAACGTCCAACTAAAATAATATAATTGATATATAATATGAAATTAATGGTGGGAACTTGTAATAAATATGAAGAGATAATACACAAAGATCGTAAAGATTAATTTTAATTTAAGTTATCGAAGTGTTATACTCACTATCAAATGTAATAAAGTTTCATTTATGACAACTGGATAAAATATACATATGTACACACTTATATATGTACAAGTATACATACATATACGTGTATACATATGTAGTAAAGAGGCCAAAGTAAGATAAGAGAGCGATGATAGTTTGTAGAACATTCAATAATTATTTAAAATTGGATTATAATTAATATCAAATATAAAATTCAATTTAATTGATAAAATAAAATATATTTTATAATTATATAATTTTTATTATTCTCTTATTTTTCTAATTTGAAATATGAATTGCGTAATGAGGAATTGCTGCAATGATCGGACAAATTAATAATGATATAGCTGGTTTATATTATTATTGCAATGGCGCGGAAACATAAGACATCCATTTTAGTTATTACGTAAAATAAAAAATAAAAAAAAAAGAAAGGTTTAAAACTTTATTACGTGTCGGTTGGCACGATAAATTATAGGGTGTATACAGATACAAATAAAAATGACGTGGGAACCGACGTTAAATCATACAACCACAAATTCACCCAACAATAATGACATACAACAGTTTGTATGCAATTTATCTATTTTATTTTTCTCTAAGAATGAAAAATATTCAAATTGGTTTACTTGACATTTAATCTCTGCTCAATTGTGCATTATATAGTCAGTACAATTGGAGACAACAATACTTTGTATTTCCGTTTGTATTAATTTTAATTAAAAACTAAAGAACTCAAAAATATTACGTAAATATTTAAGTTGATTTCGAATGAATCGACAGTTTTGTATAGAATTATTATTGTTGATTTGTCATTCATAACGTACGAATTACGATAATTATTACCCATGTAAAATAAATATATTTACGTGAAGTAAATTAAAAATTATATAAGATAAAAAATTAGATATATAAAGTATTATTAATTATACCGATTGATAAAATTGGTTGGTGTCGAGTAGCCAAGTTGAAGACGTGACCTAATGACTTTTTCTTGAACAGTTACTACTCGTGTGCTCCTTGAATTGTGATGAACTCTAGTCGTTTTGATAACATGATGATAATGACGTTGATTTGGCTGTTGTTGTTGTTGTTGTTGTTGAATTGTTCGTGGACTTGGAGAAGCAATAATCCTCTCACGAGGTTCTACCATCGTCGCGCCAAACATGATTTCACTTTTCTTTTATGACCACTTTAGTCACGTCACAAATACATAGAAATAATTATCCACAAATATATATGTATATATTAATCACCTGGCACAATTTTCGTATTTAATTTTCTTTTTTGGTTTAAATATCTTTATGTATTATTTATTTTAATATATTATATTTTTTTAACATTAGCAATCGATGCACAATAAAAAATCTTTTCGTTTCAATTTCTTTGGTTCCTTTTCACTTGCGGTGGTTTGTTCTGTTTCTTTTTATTTTAATCATCATTTGGTAATCCTGAGTAATACCATAGATACATTTCTATATCTATTGGATCTAAATATCATTTGAATATTTATAATAATTATTTATTAAATTAATTTAGAGAAAATATATAAATGTGATAAAAATTGTTGATATGACAATTTAAATGTATTTTTAAATTGTAGATAAAAGTATCTCGATCGTTAGAACGTAATTCGGGTCATATTGAAAGAAAGTAAAATGACTATAAAAAACATTTCTATTGTAGATGAAAGAGATATTTGTCTATACACATATACATATATTACCGTTACCACAACTATACTATTACCGTTGCTGTCAACTAATATTTAAAAAAATATGACGCTTTTAGGTCAACGGTTGATTAGTCCAATCGGAATTTATTTGGCTTCTAACTGACGTCCGTTCAATATATATTATATTATTATCTACATATACACTATGATGATTTAGACACCATCAATTATGCGCTATAATTAACGAACTGGGGGGAATCACTAGTATCAATCTAGATCCATTCAATGTTCCTAAATATATGCCAAGCACTATAGGTATATCTTCATCCGGATAAAAAATATAAAAATTAGGCACGATCTAATTAAATTTGTTCAACATTCTGCATGATAAAATTTTATTAATCATTGACATTAAATTTCAAAGTACAAAATTATCATGTGCATGTTATATGCAAATGTAAAATGGAATTAATTTTAATATCATAAAATTTAATATAAATCCCTGAGTACCTTGAACTTTATAATATGCGACCTTCAATGTTATCGACTCGAATCTATTTCTGGATTTTCTTTGGTAAGCTGCCCAGAAAGTGGTGCGACATTTGAAGCACCACTTATAACCTTCGACGAGCTTTTTCCAGTTATATTAACAGTCAATGTATGTATGTATGTATGTGGGAGATAAAATTTATTGTCGACAGTTGGGTAGTGAAAATTATTTATACATGTTCAAAGTAACTGGTTTGGACTTCTGGATGATATGAATCAAAGCGTTGTGTGTTATAGCATCAAATACACATAAAATGATATCTTTTTATTTCATGATTTGTATTTTATTTATTGATTTTTTTGCTACTGTCTTGTAATGAGACCAATGCACCCTACTGCGAAAGTTTTCATATTCATATAAATGCTTGAAAATGACGAGTAATAAATTGTTAACATTGAATAATAGCTGTCAATTATTTGATGAGAAATATTTTCACCTTTTGAATTTTTTTCAAATTATCAGATAATTATTTCATGAGATTTGATTGATGGAAATCAATCAGAATAGATTAATTTATGAAATATTTCTAAAGATAATATTTGCACAAAACAGAAAAGTAATCGTGAGTTTTTTTATTCTTTGTCATATTCGCGCTTTTTTCTCTGATCAATATATAAACAAATAATTTATCATGCGTCACGGACTTTCTAATGATGGATAGTTGTACGAAAACATTTGAAGCATTGCCCTAATGAAAAATGAGAAAGTGACAAGAATTAGTGGTGGAAATGAAATAGACTGTGAAATGAAACAATAAAATAAATCAATTCTAACCCAGCGATTACTATTGAAAAATTAAAAATATCTAAATTTGAAATTTAAGAGATAATTTTTGTTTACACTAAATTATCGATAGAATTTATGAATTCAATAATTTATATTATTCCCCTATTTGATTTCAGATAACTTCAATAATTTAATCTACACACGTGTTACTAATACAATATTAAAATATGGATAACGAATGAAAAATTATTCAAGGACAGTTCAAGATTAATTTTCGATTGTCGTTCTAGATTACACTCAAAACTATGTATATAAATACATAAAAAAAATAATGTCGCACAGGTTCGCAATACCGTTTGTTCGCACTTTAATGCAACCGCATCGAGGTCGCACGTACGAATAAAATATACGTCAAAGCTCGATGAATAATAAATGACTGTCACTAAATCGTTCCTCGTCTTCTCAATATTCAACAGTGATTATTCTATTAACATAAACAAAAATAACCTCACTAATAATCCATCAATTCCTCCGAACAATTAACAACTTTAATCACATTGTAAATTCGTATTCAACGAAACATAATAATCCACAAGATTTTTCTCGAAAAAATTAAACAAATAAAAAAAAAAGAATTTCCAAGACATTTTTTATCACATTATTCTATTATTTCTTTAAATTATTTCCCAGTAAGTATCATAAACACTTCTCCACGATATATGGATATGAAAAAATAAAATAAAGAAACGATAATTAATGACAGTTTATTAAATTGAATGAGAAAATTATTGACAAGACTTCCCGTACCTTGACGATCCACCACACGCGTTGATTCACAGTCGTGAACTATCTGTGGCAATGCTGCCGTTAGCTTTGATACGGTAATGGAACTGTCAAAGTAGTGAGTACAGAGATGGGTGGGGATTAGTAACGTTCAGTTTTTCCCACTTCCAATTGAAGAATCGCATGTACACAAGCACACTCACACACATACGCATCTATACTTGTGTCGATTATGGCATCATGTCGCTGCATAGAAATCGCCATAACTAAATATTTGATAAGCTCAGTGTATAAAATAGAAAAATTGGTGTTTAATGAGAAAAAAAAGTCACGACGATTGAGAAATATTAATTTTTATTTGTGTGTAAAAATCATGTGATATTTATTCAATGACTTATTTAAAAGGAAACGAAGAAGAAGAAGAAGAAAATGGAATAATTTTTTTCAATAAATATTACAAAGTTCCAATACAAAATAATGTGTCCGAAATTCCTATCAGAAATATTGAAGAAAAAGAACAAGATTTTTATGAAAGTTTTAATGTAAAAAGTTTCAAATATTTCCATTTATCTTTTGTTTTTCTTTTTTAAATAAAACGAGCATGTATATATTTCTATATAAATAAATAATGGTTATATTTTTCCAAGATTATCACCTGATAAACCAACTAGTGCAAGAAATATGGGTCGTGAATTTTCATGCGTGCACTTGATTCATTCAAGCTCATTTTAAAACTTAATATTCCCCATATCGAACTTTCAATAATTGACATTTAAAATTACACACCTAAAATAAAAAAAATCATTCCAATAATTCCCCACGAAAAATATAAACTTTATTAACTTCACTAACTGCAGCCACAAAATTTAAATAGTTAACGTGATCTACTGGTTGTTGGTAATTTGTAGTAAACTGAGTAAATTTAATTAACCATTCTCGAATTAAATATAAGTGATGATAAATTCAGTGAAACAGTTGTGAAAAGAACGTGAGAGATATGAGAGTAGCGTGATGTACTAGTGTAGAGAAATAAAGAGAGCAATAGTAATGTAGTAGTATAGTAATGTAACAGACATCACGTAAAATAGACGGATGTATGTAACGGAGTATTTAGAAATTTGTATTACGTGCTTGGACGCGTACTGCCTATAGTGCACATACGCGAAAATATATTTATATACATTCATACATACATACATACATACATACATACATACATACATACATACATATACAGTGTACACAAATGTTAATAGCATACGTTAACTTGAGGAAAAAGATGCGAAACGTTATACCATAAAGTGCACACACGCGTGTGTGGGCAACGAATCGTGGCGATTTACCTAAAGTACCGTTGCTGCTTATCAATACCTCTCTAATTGTGAATGAGGGTCATGTTTTTACGTGATATATCATACCATGTGCAGAAAGTATCATCTCTAGGTCACTGGTGTGAAGGAAAAAAAAATAACTAAGCTTTTAATTTGATTAAATTGCAGAAAAAAAATTATAAATTGACTTCATGATAGTTTTAATTCATCTTTTTATTTCAATGAGCTTTTATGAACATGTTATGTAATGCCAAAGTTATATTTTTTTGTTTTATCGTATATAGTCAAGGAAATTTGAAGTTAGAATGAAAGCACTTTCATGTATTGTGGTTTTTAGATGAATGGAAGTTTATAATATTTTATCCTTTTGTTTTCAACTCTTCTTCATTTCTTCAAGTTAAATATTATATATATTGCACTTGGCTGCTGTACTTGTATATACACTGTACATTTTAGAAATGAATGAGTGATAGAGAACTGTTAGAAACAGCTGGTTGAAATATAAAGTGCAAGTATGAATCGTTTCATCTTTAAAATATATGACTTGGATATATAGATTTTTGTATAGTTTATTTTCGGATTGCGAGTGAAGTTGGTCTGAGAAATATATATTTTATGTATATATGCAAATGATATAGCAAAGTAAATGATAATAATGATGAATAGTATGGTAGGAAAAAAACAGAAGGAAAAAAAATCACAACGATCACGAAAAAACAAAAGAAATAAGAAAAATATATGGTGGGAATTATCCTGAGAATTATTTTGCAGTTGGCTCAAGCGGTATTATATCTTCATGTATTTCTTTGTTGAATTGTTATCTAGGTCAATAAGAGAGTATGGACAGAGTACAGAAAATTGTCGGGAGTATATTTAAATTGTCGAGAATGTATTTGATTTCCTATTGTCTCACGGCAAGAATTGAAAAATGGCAAATGAGAGAAATTGAAATGAAAAATAAAAAAAAAAGGAAATAAAATATCATGTATGTATGTATGTTATATATCTATATTGATACAGTATGAATGAATAAAAAGCCTGGCAGGGCAGGAATTAATAGTGAATTTAACGTGATTTCACGTACGACCTCGTTTTTGAAAGTGCTTCATTCATTTTAAACTTATTCCAACCCACGCACGTCCCATTTCTCGTAACGCAAATATACCTTTGATGAACACTAGGGCGTACAGAGATATGATATCATGATATAAAGGTGGTAGTGGTATTAAAGAAACATTTGAGAGAGTTGAATTATCAGTAGTAAAAGATTTTTATTTGCAGGATTCAACTCGCTATGTGAAAAAAAGAAATTAATAATAAACTGTCGAGGAAATTTAATTTCAGATAAATGTTCAGGAAGAATGAGAAATTAATTCTAAAATATGGAAAATGTAAATTATATCATCAAATATGTTTTTGAATTTTTAGATAACATTGTACTCTTGGTAAAAAAATCAATTTCGAGATGATAAAAAGTCATGGTTGGTGTGCTTTTTTCAGAGGGAACAGTTTATTTTTCTTGATCAATTTCACATGAATTACAGAAACTGTGTGAAGACTACATTGTATGGACTATGTGGTACATATGTATATTATAATTGTATTCTCAACTACATTACAGTTGCAAAGCTTGCGTGATAAGTTTTGATTGTATATAAAAATGGAATACTCGACACCGTGCACTTCTCTATGTATGAATATATTTATCTATTACATATATCCTGTACCGCACATCAGGTTTTACGGTCAACTTCTCACCACATTTCTCTTATGCTGGTGACTAGATCACCATTGCCGTTTGTCGTCGTTGTCAACGTTATAAAGTAAAAAATATATCTCAAAGTATCACTTACTACACACTTGTGTGTGGCTTTCTATTTTCCTTCCGCTACTGGACTGATCTCACAAATAAATTGAGTTTGATAAAGTGAAATACTTCAATGCATGAAATTCAATTTTACAACAAGAATTTGATTTGATCTCAACGAACAAGGAAAATCAATTTACTTCGAGAGAGCTTTTCTTAAATTGGAAAAAGAATCTATCATTAAATTCAAATGGCTTTTGTTTGCAATACTCTTGAGAGGTTTTTACACAAAATTATCAAGAAAAATAATATCAGAATGAAGATTGTTCTGTAACGTACAATTACTACTTTATTTCTTAATTTATTTTTCTTAAATAGTTGGCAAATAATATTCTCGACGAATATTTTTAAATGAGTCATCAGTTCGTGCGCGTCGAGGCAATGAAATTTATGCGTCTTTGCAGGGCCGTTTATGTCGACAATTATAGCCAGGTGGGAAGTGGACACAAACGTTATTATACGCGACTGTAAAATCAAGACGTGAATGACAACTGTTTGTGAACACACACTACGATCATCATTGTCATCATTGTCTTTTATGTTGCCTATTGTTTTCGTTGACAATTGGTGTATAGAATTATTGAATTGTAAGGCAAAACTTCATGTCAAAATGATGCATACAAATAATAAAAATATATTTTTAATATTGTAAATACCACTGATGGTCGACAAATTATCCGTATCGATTTTATTTATTTTTTTATCTTGCATATATTGATATTTATTTATTTATTTATTTTTTTTTCAAGTAATTATATCACTGATAACGTTCACTGATGCATGCTACAAGTGTATTCGCTACATTTATGACTCATTTCAAAGCTCCTTTAAATGTTAAACTGACGTAAGAGCCTTCAAGATAACCTTCAAAGAAACACAATTAAATTTTTATTTATATTGTCATGATTTTCCCGCCAACAATATTGCAAAAGAAAAAATTACTTTATTCAGTTAAACGCTAATGAAAGACACAAAAAACATATCGCATCTTTTAAATCTATTTGTGAACAATATTCATAAAAATAAAATACGAATTTCCGACGTCATTCGATATTTATCAGTTTATTTTTTTCGTTATCTTGTTTTATTTTCATCTATAAAACAAAAAATACAAAGAATGGAAAAATATAAAAATGAATGCATATTAGTTAAAATATAAAAATAAAAATATTCTGCTGATAATATCCATGGCAAGGTCATTCACGAAAGGATAATATATTAAAGTGGAGGATTTATATAGTCGAGCAAAGATGCCGATAAATTAGCCCGTGGCAAAAGTAAAAGTTCGTATATGATGGAGGAGAAAGCACACAAGAGTTTCGGTCACGTTTGCGTTTATTTATACGAGACTCTAGGTCTTTTTAATCGGGCTATTTCGCCATTAAGTACATATCATATCGATACAGAAGAAGTAAGATAGACGGTAATCGGATAGTAATCTCGTTTGTTGCACATGCAATGAAATTATAAGAAAAAATAATAATTACTAATCGTGATTTCATCATGTTCTCATATCGCATTTTGATGAATTAAAATACAAAAGAAAGTATATGCATTGAAAAGGGTTCTAATTTGTTTTCTGTGATCTCTCATAATTTTTAATGATATGCAATTATTATTAACATGCCCGAAAGTATTTTTTTGTATCGCTCATTGAACACCATCGTTATTTATGAATGTATTTTTACGGTTATTAACGCGATGGTCTAACTCTACTTGCACTAAATTAAATTTTCTTTTCATTATTTTATGCATCAACAAGCGGAATGAATATAAGACCACGACAAAATGTATATGTATTTGTGAGATATATAAACATGCATGCATGTTAATGATGATGATTATGCAGGTATTGAAAAATATCTACTCGGCGAAAGTACTACTTGGGAAAGTCGCGAGAGCTTGTAAATTTTATTTTATTAAATTTTTTTTTAACGCTTCACAATGTCACTGATGCATTATTGCATGATGGAACGGAATAAAAATATATATAATATTGACATAATGTGCCTGTCATTGATCATGTATTTGACTGATTGTCTTTGCTGAAGAGATTTTCAATTTTCGCGAGAAAAAACAAATAAAAAAAATATTCACTCAATACATTTTTCATAAATATCTACATGCATGTACACTTTGACGATTAATTATTTTTTTTTCCACATGGACTACTTCAAAACATATGCGTCATAGTCTGATAGCAATAGATATTAATGCAGTGATATATTAAATTAAATATTTTCTTTTAATATTATATGTTTAGATTAATATATCTAGCATGCGATAAAAGGAAAATTACATTTAATTTATTTTTTAATCCTCACTTATTGAAATTTTCACAACATTAATTTATAAAATGATGTATGAACCGTATTAGATATTTTAAAAATATATTTTCAACGTTGTAAATAAATTAAAACATTACTTTAAATATAATAAACTTCCATCATTTATTATTTGATACTGTCAATATTTTTTTCTTCGTCATATAAATAAATCGTCAAGTAAATATAATACATATCAAACTTGAGAACAAAAGAATCACACATAGAAAATGAGATATACCTGTGTGAAGTTGGATACATATAGTTGTTAATGTGTGAAATTCAATAACTGTTATAAATTTATATGCAAACATGCGATGAGTTAGATGAAAGGCTTTTGCTATATACCTACTCTCCACTCTCACTCTATTACTTCTCTCCCTGCAGGATATTAAACTTATATATAAAAATGGTTTCAAGTTTGAGGTCGATACTTGACAGTGAAGATAATGAGAGAGAAAAACATCGTGCCACGTTTCCACATATGTATACTCTATAAATTATCGTTAATATTTATTTCTTAACCATTTTTCTGAGTATTTGAATTGAAAAAAAATTTTTTTATATGTATTTTTTCCCCACTAAATTACATAATAATTCAGTGAAGTAAACTGTGAGTAAAATGTACTGTCACTGTATTTTGAATAATTAAATTTGAAAAATACTGATTGTTGTATTATTTGGCAAACAAGAGAATTTTATATTTTTAATCCTATAGCTTTATATTTAATAAATCCACCTGATTTATTCTGCATTAAACTGCGGAATTTATTTATTCGTTCGCTATACAGTAAATCCCTTCTAAATTTCATTCAATTCAATATGTACATAATTTTGAGATTATCATTATAATCAAAATTTTTTGATGAAAATAGCAACGAAAAACAAGAAATATAACAGAGAAAAAAAGTGAAACTAATTAATATTTTAATGCAACGCAATTTATTTTATCGTTTGAAGAGTAAAAACAGCTGACCATGAATGTCTGACACGAGCCTTGGCTACGTCATATAAACGTACACCGTTATAAAAAGAGACATTGATCGTTATCAGTAACTAGGTGTTGAATAACCTGAATTAGGTAATTCAACACCTATCAAAAATAAAAACGAAAAATAAAGTAAAATAATTCATTCTCAATCAACTCAATTAAAATGACACCAACTATATATAATATCAAAACTTTCCCAACTTTAAATAAAAATAATATAACAATAATAATATAAATAAAAAATTTTCCGTCACGTATTCAATAATGATAATAAAATTTTTATAACTATTATCCAATTTTTACCACAAAACTTGTTTTCTTAATAACCACTCGCATATCATAACAATTTATAAATAAAAAAAATAAATGAAACACACAAATAAAAATATCACTGTTGTCACGCATTCATTATGAAAAAAATTCAAAAAATAGGTCACAAAAAATAATAAAATTCTGCAATATAAATTTTCACTTTTTATTTTTTGTCTGTGAGATTTACTGGTATTTATATTTATTCACTTCTACATTTTATTAGAATTTTTAAATTTTTGCTTTTATTTTCTTTAGATTGAACGAAAGTACATTTATGGAATGAAGAGTCGACGACAGACAACAGACTCGCGTGGTCGCAGCTCGCGGTTAAAGGCTGACTGGCTTGCGCGACGATATTCCACTGAACACCGCGAAGTTGGCCACTCCAATGTAGCAAAAGAGAGAGAGCAAAAGATAACTACATTGACTGTATACTTATATATAATATGTATACCCCACCTCTCCATTTCAAATCGTCGGCGTCGTCGTCGTCGTCGTCGTCATCATCGTCGTACAGAAAAACATGACGAACACACTTACAACTTTATATCCAACTTTCGCATACAATCTACAGTAAATGGATCCGGTTCTATTCACTCCAAATGCAACTCCATTTGATTTTCTTTGTTATGGATTTACATAGTTATGTATATACATCTACAGTGAATGAGAATGATGATGACCATTATGAAAAATAAGAAACTGTAATGAACATAATTTTAAAATATGTTTAATTGAATTTATACTATTTGTATTACTTATTAATTTTTAAATATGTATTTTATAATTTTCATCTTGTAATTTGAAGTATTTTTTTTTTATTTTATTTGATATAGTTAAATAATTTAATTGGATTATTAATTTTATAGTTTTATTTATTAGTTGATTATAATTTATATTTGTTTGAATAAATGTTTACTGGTGTTTTATTTATAAATTTTCAGCGAGTGTTTTAATTTAAGTGATCGATATTTTGTACGATGGATATAAATTTTTGCCCCTAAAATTATTCGTGCCCTACATTCTCATTGGTGGAATAAGAGTATATACAGATCATTTGTTTAAGCATGAATGAAAAAGAATGAAATGAACTTTTGCTGAGTCGAATAAAAATAGATTTATACAGATATATTAAAGAGGGAAAAAAAATTGAAGTCGTAACTTGAAATCAAAAATACAATAATAATTTCATAAATGAATTATTTCCAATTTTATTTTTATATTCTCGCATGAAAAAAAAATTGATAAATAAAAAAAAAATCAGCAAGTTATTGATTTAAGTACGGTAATTTTGTTTTATATTTCTGTTCAAGATTTAATTTAGTCTCGCTTAATATAAAATATAACCAATCATTTACGCGTAAAATATCATGCATTATTTATTCAATCGCACAAATTTGTGCGTGAATAAATGATAATTGTGTAATATTCTATGATTGATTGATATAATTGAGCGAATAATCAAATGAAATTTCCCATCACTCGAAGTCGAACAGTAATAAAATGTCACTTCCGTATTCTGCGACATATATTTTTTCATCTTCTGTGTATATACACATGTGCATAACTAACAAAAGTCACGTAAGAATTCATATATATACATCTAAACTCACCAACATTATTTAGAAAAAAAAAATGTAGATACACATATTCACACACACCGAAACACGAATAAAACTTCCATCACAACTGTCGCTTGTCACTTTTATTTCAGAATATACGACTGTGCCTTCATCTCTTACACGTTTGCACAAACACGAAATAATAAATTTTATTTCAGCATTCACTTCAACAATTCCTATTATTATTATTATTTAGTATACATACATAAATGTATTGAATCATTCTGCAATTTATAACTCATGAAAAATTCGTAAAAATAACACAGTCCAATAATTAAATATTGATTTGAAATCGCAACTGGAAATAAACCTCTGGAATATGGACTGTGAATTTTTGATGAAATCTCTGTAGTGAAAAATATTGGAAAAAAAAATTGAGATTAAGCGGAACATATATATAGCAATGTGTTCCGAGAAAGAAAAAAAAATAGAAAAGCTCGTAAACTTTATGTAAATGTGGATGAGCCGATAAGAAAAATTCGATACTGTGATTCAGCAATTTTTTTTTCAACTTAATATAGGTAATAAATATTCCGATATCAGTTTACTATTATTTTTTTCATTCGAGAATAAGGATTTGATCTATGAAAAAACTATTGATATATTGCTGAGATTAGTTTGCTTCATCAATTTGATATTGTGAGCACACATGTTTGCTATTTTATTTTTCACATATGTGTAGATATAAATGATTAGAATTGAAGTGTGAACTGAAGATGACATCGTTTAGCGTTAGCTACAACACTTTAAAATGTTCCACTGTACTTACACTTGGACTAATTTGTCGCATTTGCAATAATAGTGTGCAAGACCATCGTCAAAATATAATTATTAACTTCAACTCCGGAATGTCAAATGCCACATTCAAAAATTGCATTAGTTTCGTGTCATTATTCATAATTAAATTAAAATCAATTACAATAATTAAATAAAAATCTGAAACATCGATATCGTTAATGATTAGATAATAATCAATAAATAAATAACATATTTTTAATCATCCAAAAAAAAAAAGAAAAAAAGAATAATACAGAGAGAAATAAATAATTAATATTTTACATTGCCATAGAATTTTTTTTCCGTAAAATAAATTGATATAAATTGATGAAATAACATTCAATTCATGTGTATTGTGAACTATAACTTGTGTGTGCAATAGACACGGAAGTAGAAATAATCTTAACTGAATCAAAAAGAATTCAGAACGACGTCCAATGGGACGAATGAACTGTGAAATGAGCTTAGGGCTTTATCCACACGGCAATGTCTCTCTGTGGAATATAACATGACTGTTGACTCACGATAACATAAGCGTTTACATATATATCTCTAGCAGTTGCCAATGGTTTGAGTGGTGAAATATAATGCACAATTCGCGCAAAATCCAGTAACTTTGGATCGAAGAATTGTCGAGGTGGGTATTTGGGTCACGAAATCAACCGAAGAGAAACGAATGTGTCGATTCATCAACGAATTCAATAACATGCATAAATTTGTATAATAATACCATAAAATTATATTAATATTTCTGAATACAAATATGAATCTGTATATTTTTTTTAAACTATAATCACTAACATATAAAGAATATAAAATGTAAATATAAATTTATGTAAATAATTTTAATATATTATAAGTAAAATACTTGAAAAAGTATTTCAATTTTCCTCTATTTTTTTTAGAGTTATTTTTGCAAATGAAAAAAATTCAAGTTACTAGACTTCTCATAATAATTGTGAAGAGAATTTAATAGCTTGTTTGTTTTTTTATTTATTTATTTAATATATTAAAGCAAATCAATTGTGCTCATCTAAAACTTTTAGAATAATTTTTGACTATAAAATATTTGAGTGATAAACATAACGATTCACTTGGGGGTAAACAAAACTATTTGAGAGTTTATATATTGTTCTAAAAGGATATTGTACGCATTCATAGTGAACAACACGTACGTTTCCCATAATCCTCTGCGGCATGCGCGGGTGGCGAAAGTTACGACAACAATCGTGTTTATATCTTGACAATGCACCTTTCCACTATTTCATAAATATACTGACCGCCCTCATAGAAATAATTTCTCACGACTGATCATTTATTTTTTTGATTACACGCATTGTATATAAAGTATTATTGAAATTTCTGGTACGTCATAAAAAATAAAATAGAACTTTAATAAAATATCGTGACTGATGAAACAAAAAGAAAAAATATTTTTTCTAATCTTTTATATGTTTTTTTCATTTCAAACCAATTCAGAAAAATTACAAATGTGTCATTGTATGTATAGCTGATTATCATTATAGTGAAAAAATTAAAGATAAAAAAAAAAATAAATGGAATAAAAATATGAATGAAATTGTTGGGAAAGTTTCACGAGACATTTTGACAAAATTCAATAAAAGAATTGAAAGAAAAAAAATTAAATGCCATAAAGAAGAAAAAAAGATCAATGAGAATGAATGAATAAATAAAAAAATAAAATGTGAGGAAAAAGTGCAATGTTGTGTATACTTTTATAAAGAACAGAAAGTAGCATCATGGACGCTTTCTTTTTTGAAGAATCTTGACCTTTGATTAGGCGCGACTTGTCTGCGCTTTTATCCAAGTGGCAGAAGGTCACTCCTTTTATATTTCATTCTTCTCAATATGATAAACACACCGACACACAAATAATGCAGTAAATATCTCCAACATTAATATTTGATTTCTAAAATTAAGAAAAAAAAACTAATAATAATTCTTCTTCAATCATAAATGCTTTTCTTTTGTAAATTTTTCAATTATATTTTTATAGTTAATAGAACTAAATAACTCTCTACTTATTCAAAAATAAAATAAATACATGAACTTTCTTTATTTATTTCTTTGCGGAGGTCTCGACCCACAACGACACGAAGTGGAAGCTCCTCCTCTCTAGTGGAAATTATGCGAGAAAAAAAGTAGAATATTTGTGGAAGGAAAAAAAAAATATAAATACAAATGAAACAGCTGAAGATAAATAAAGAAAAATTTTTTGTCAAAAAAGTGCAAGCAATTTTGAAAAAAATAAAAATGTCGTGGTATTTCATGAATACATATTTCGTGATGCTTTGAAAAGCACAGTAAACAAAAGCTATATCTCGTGTATATGTAACTATAACCCGTTTTCTTTGCCAGTTGAATTGTAGGAATTTTTACTCTACATATTCAGCAATACAGTTTGATTTTTTTTTTCTTCTTTTCTTGAGTGCCTGATTCTCACTGCGACGAGTGCATACGCATGTGCATGTATATCCCTTCTTTTTCTATCGGTCTCAACGAAGAATCCTTATATGTACACATGAATCTACGGAGAAATAAAGAACGGAGATATAAAAACGAAAGACAGTAGAGAAAATGTTGTTGGAAAAGTCACTACACAGCTACACTTTATACAATTTTATTTATCTCTATTCAAATGATAAATTCTACCATCATATTTGCGTTTTATTTATGTACTAATATAAAATATTTATGAATAATTTAAATGATGTTTAGAAGATAAATACGAAAAAATAATAATGAGGATTTTATAAATTTAATTAATGTTTTATAAAATCTAAGAATTTAATTTTGAAATAAATTCGCTGATTATTTAATTATTATTTTGTATAGCAATAACCTTCTGTTGAATAAATGAGAAATGAGTTCCATACTTTGTGGCCTATTAAGCACTTCCTACACAATATTAAATTGTCAATGCGTAGGTGGTCGAGTAACAGTTTTGTATAATGGCATAAAATGTTTTTAAGTATAAAAAAAAATTATTATTCTTCATTTTGACCATATAAAATAAATTTGAATTAAATTAAATTCTAAAATATTGAAATATTTAATTTACATTATACATTGAATTAAACTAAAATTAAATAAAAATAAACATTCAATTTGAAATTGATTTTAATTGGTAAATGAATTTAAATATATTTCCAACTAGTTTTTTATCTTTTTTATCCACTCAAATTAACAATATTTAACTTTTAGAATTTTGTTAATCCAAGTTGATATTCGCGATCGTTTTTACCACACGACTACAGAAGTAGACAAATGTAACTCATGCATTTGTCTAACTCACGCCAACGTGCAAACCTAACTTACTGGAATGAACAACGAGTAAACTCGCTTGTGGTGAAAAAGCGAGAGATATACAAAAGTTGCAAGCGTGAAAAGCAAACCGTCCACGTATCTGTCCCTGTGTGATGGACAAGTATGATACGTACATATATACAAATATACATGAACCATACGAAAATAAATGGGAAACATTTTGTTTGGCAACGAGTCGCGACGAGTTTTAAACGGAAATTGAAGCATGAATGCGTATTTCAACAATAAATATTCAGTTGTCATTCGAATACAATATAAAAAAAATTAAAAAATTAAAAATAACCCAACACAAAGCATTAATAAATATTCCAAATGAAATATAAAAAATAAAAAAAATATAACACATAAAATTCGTCGCATGAATGAAAATAAAAATGTTGATTTTTCTCGTCTCTTTCAATTAGACTTCTTATAACTTTTATTATATTTTTCTGTATGTATATATCTATAATGCAAACATCTTACTTCTTTTCTCCTTTTCCATTCAGAAACTATTCAAAAGGAACGAGTAAGTCAGTTGGTAATGGTCTGTATGTCTGTCGGTGTAAGTATATATTTGTATTGGTAGAGGCCGCCGTCGCGAGGGACTTAAACATGCAATGACGGGGAAACGACCTTGCCTGTAATTGTGCAACGTCGTACTGACTGACCTAGTGAGAAAGGCGTACCATTCACCGACTCGATCCGTGTAACACTCGCGACATATACCCGTTCGAAGAGAATATATCTCCTCCAAAAAAA
>JAQQBS010000004.1:7226486-7277523 GCA_030347275.1 Microctonus aethiopoides
AAAAAAAAAAAAAAATAATAAAATAAAATTAAGAAAGAAATAGGTAGATAAAAGCTCAAAGATGATGATCATATTACAGTAATATTATCAGTGGTTCTCGCAATTTTATCCGAACAAGATAATATGAGTAGACACGATTTAAAATAATATTTAATTAACCTATAATTATAATTTGCACCTGTTGAACTCATGACTACCGATTATTATCAATTGAAATCAATAATGTGTATCACAAAAAAAAAAAAAAAAAAAAAAAAAAAAAAAAAGAGAATAAAAATAGAATATGTCGATAATTATGTAAATTGAAAAGATAATTTTATTTTGTGTCTGAGTATGTTTATATTATTTAATCAACAAAAGGGAAGAATACTCGTGCCTTTCACGTGTGAATAAAAATTTCTCGGCAATTATATAGTCGCGATTTTGGGTGAAAAAAATAGAATAGAAAAACATTATATACGTTATGACATTATATGTTAAGTGGATAACAATTAAATTCTTTCGTGAACATTTTACATCTTCATAATTTTCTCATTTCCCACGAACTTATCACGCACTAACACATGCCATTATGTTATAAATGTTGCATCACGGAGAATAATTATAAAAATATATGACACGCAATTTTCACTATCGTCCAAATATATTTAAAAAATTTAATTAGCAGAAGAAAAATAGTACTATTAATTAATGAAAGGAAAATAATAAATTTCCTGTAATCAGAATATATAATAATAATAATAATAATATTCAATTCAATTAATTTTGTGTCAATCTATGGCTATAAATATATTCATAGATTGATAGATATGAAATTATATTATTGATCGTGGTTGAACAATAATAAAAAAAAAATCGTCAAAAATTTTTTTACCTTAATCCTAATGGTTTCATGATTGCATTTAGATAAGTCAACTCACCTGCAACAAATAAAAAAGAAAATTTTGCAATCATATATTTATTAAAATTTACTAAATATATCAAACAAATCATTAAAAAAATTTTATACACTTTCACGGATACAGAATTACAATAATTAATTAGTTATTATATTTTCATCACCGGCGACATAAAAAATATCTCACGATCTACAAATATAATTTGTAGCATTGTTCATTTTTTATTTCCTCTCTTGTTAACCTTGAAACCATCTCTCATTACTTTTCCGCAATGCAAAAGAAAACAATCGTACGATCTTGATCAAATTATTAACTCACTGTTCGATAATAATAAATTAATAATTCATCATTATATTTATACATCACAAATAATTTTATAATTATATCAATAATCTTGGATTACACCCCAATATTTTTTTAAACTTTCCCATATATTTATTTATTTTTACCTGTAGGTATTTCTGGTATAAAGAATGCCCATGATCCACATTGTAAATAAATTCACTCCCACAATAAATGTAAATAATTGTCCACAATAATTAAATTGTTTAACATATTTAAAAAAAATTGAAATACACGTCAATATTATTATTATTATTAATATTATTGTTATTATTATTATTATTATTATTATTATTATTATTATTATTATTATTATTATTATTATTATTGTGGTGTTAGAAGTAAATATCTGCATTGACAGTGAGAACGGCTATTGGAAACTTTTAGCAAATCAATTGTATTTAGCGATGCGAATGTCTTGAGTGAATATAAATGAACGATATCGTTATCTTATCGTGTCTTCACGGTAGAAAGATAAGAATCCAACAAACTTTTTCAACGGAGAGAGCAAATAAAAAAAAAAGGAGGAAGAGATCCAAAATAAATATTGAAAATAAAAATAATAAAATACATGCAGTTCTAAATTATGAAAAATATTTCTCAATACAATTATTATTTGCTTTAATAAAAAATTTATAGATTTACATGAATATAAAAAAAAGATTGTATTAAAAATTAAAAATAAAAATAGAATTATAGAAATGTATTACTTTAATAACTTTTAAATAATTGAATAGAAAAATTATCCAGATTGCAGCTGTATATATCTTATGAAAATTGAATTGAAATTGTGAATTGAATTTTTATATGCCATTGCATTAAAAAAAAATTGGAAATTATTACTGCAAAAATGATATTGCATTGATCTCGTTGGATATGTATGCACGTGGGTTCGATAGCCGATATCGAAAAAAAATTATATATGTATATGCAACAGAGCCAGAAGCAACTGAACGAGCAAGGTGAAATGACGCCCACTTTTGTCATTTCGCGGGCGTGAGAGCCTAGGCGATATATAATACTGCTATCGTATTATTATTATTTTTATTTTTGTATATATCGCACAGCTATTCCTGAACGTTGACAACAAGCAAGGAAAAACATCTCATTTTCCACATGATATTGTAATACATATAGATATGCACATCCACCCACAAAAAGGCGCGCACGGATTATTCCCCTTTGTGAAAAAAAATTAAAAAATATATATGATGAAAAGTATATATGATGAATGAATTAAATAACATGAATAAAATGTAATATATCGCTTTATATTTTTCACTAGAAATATTATTTTAAATTTAACTATTAAATAAGAAAATTCAATATTATTTTGAGATATTTATGCAGTTAAAATTTGCTTCTGTAATAAACGTTGAGAATATATTTTCCAATATGTAAATCAGAATAACTTTGAATATATGTATATTTTTGTATATATTTGTTGTACTTCCACGTGATATTTTCACTCTTTAGCATAATTTTTTTGCATTTTATCTGCTATACATGCATTCTCTTTCGTTATAAAATGCAAAACAGGACGAAATTAACGCGCTGATTTGTCTCTAGCTTCATCACAAAGGCAATTTTAATCCAAAAATATATCCGCATTAATAAAAGAAACCCCGATTTAAAATACTTGATAAACTTTTTTTTCCTTCACACTATCCCAAGAATTCCATTCAAGCATTTAAAAATCAACCGCAAAAACACCAACGTCAACCCACAAAAGAACAAAATTGATTCCAATGAATCCAAATATTTTCTTCTCGAAATAAAAATGAAAAAAATGAAATCAACTATTACAAAAAAATAGATACAACAGGCTAAATATTATATTATCTCCATTTTGTTTTCACCCTCAGAATGAATATAAAATATTACATATTGACATGATATTTATCACAGTTCCATTTATCCGTGTAGATGTCGCGTGCGAAGCCACGCGTTAAAGCCATAAGAGACCCCCTAAAGTTTTGGTCGATCAATATGAACTCTGGGTGAGCTTTGCACCAACAATATATGCATATATGTGTGTACATGTATACATGTATATATCCAGAAAGGGGGATAAACTTGTGTCATGCGTCCCACACACAAGCTAAGCCCCCATACATTCTCATTTACTTTCCCTGCCTATTTGCCAATAACCATTTCTTCCCCTTTCACTGAAAACGAAAGTAGTGACTATGTAGATATATGTATATATATATAGAAAACAGTCTTGTATATACATATTACTGCCCAATATCCATTTAGATACATGTACACATCCGGTTATGTGTATGAGCAAGTGTATAAATGTGTGTACACGTCAAATATCATCGTTGTATAGAATAACGTTCGAGGGATCGTTATCGTGTAGGTGTATGATATATATATATACATGGTTATATGCATTATTACCATTACGCGAAACTCTGTAACTGTAATTTTGGCAATTGCCTCACTCCCTCATTACGTATTTCCCCCTCTGTCACTCTATCGTTTCAACTCTCAATTCATATCTCTCTACAACACAGCAATTTTCAAATACGCCGACAGACATATCCTCACTAAATGATGAATATTTGCGGGACAGCAGCTAATATTTTGAAGCTTTACTAAATACCGATTATTAATCATCCAATTCGTTTGATAATTTATTCTTTTATATATATACATGTATTTTTTTTTTGTTATTAGATGTTGATGAATAATTTTTCTTTGTATTCGTTAGTGAATTTTATTTTTGTTATTCGGCTCACATAAAATAAAAATCGTAATGAACCGAGGTGAAATTCCAAGCACATAAATTTAATGAAACTCTTTCACACAGCGAACAAGGGTGGAAATAACAAAGCAAACTAAAGAATATATAAACTTATAAACTAAAGAAATTAAATAAAAAAAAAAAAAGAAGGCAACTGTTGTTTAGTAATGAATCGCAGTCAAAGTGAAATTGTCACATTGATATGCAACTTTATAAGGTTTTCATTTCGATGGTTTGTTTTATACATTAATTTATAATTTACTTTAGAATAATAAACATACATTTTTTTATTATTATATACTCAAGCAACATTCTATTTATGGTAAAAAATTGAACGAAAGTTTGTCCGTGAATTTCTGATCCCGACTTGTTATTGCATTCTGTTAGCTCGTGCTGATGATGTCATACTGATGACAGTATACATCATTGTATGAAATCAAGTTGGGTGTAGACCACATCACTGCGACTGCACTCTGATTATGGGTATCAGGAATAAAGTTGAAATTAAATAAACAACAAACTCGTATAAAAATTGTATACAAAATGGAAAGTTTTTCCACCTCCCTCGCGTTTCTCATGTATTACTTCATCGATCTCATGGTAGAGATATACACCATATAACGCTGATATGTCCCAAGGGAAATTGGGTAGGTACTGAGCAATAAATAATTCCAATTGCATGACTAACAACAAACTATTCCCTTATATCTAAATATATTATTTATTCCATTCACATTTAGAATATTACAATAATATTAAATTTTTTTTGAATATTCTTGTATTTTCATTCACCTCCACGGTTTTATTAGTGATTAATGAAAGAAATGAATACAATCATAAAATTATTATTTGATAAAATCAGTAATAAAATATCGAGTACGTAAAATAAAGTATTAATAAATCAAATTTCTCACGATATCAAATTGAATAAAACAAAAGCTGCTCTTGTGTTCAATTAAAAATAAGTAAAAACCACTTCAAGATCATGAATTTGCCTCTTCAAGTACAACAACGCCCACTACATCATCGTGTGAAACGTGACTAGAGAAAAGAGAAAAGAAAAAATAAAATAAAAAGAATAATAAGTAAAAAGGCTTTGCTAAAATAATTGGCGACACAAAGGGTATTATATGTGCGCCCTCCTATGGTGTGAGCCTGTTTTTGAGTTTATAAAAACCAATTATAAACTCGTCTTCATATCGTCATCAACGCTGAAATTCATCAAACACATGACCAATTGTCGTGTCACGCTCAAAAAAATATAAAGAAATGTATGTATATGCATATATATTTATTTATTTATTTGTTTGTTTCGTTTATTAATGTTTCTTTCATGAATAGACTGAACTTGTCATGACTTTTGAATTTACAGCGGGATTTTAGTTATGGTTCTGACAGAAGGGATAGTCTGACCGATGTATTTGCCTTGTGGTGGCAGTAGCAAATACTTGAGCAGAAAACGACGAGGGATGTATGTATATGTAAAATAATAATGATAATAATAATAATATAAGGCGCGTGTTAGTAATGGTGGTGGAGCTTTGGGAGAGTCATGGGGGAAGAAGCTTTTGCCCGTATAACAGTGGAAAAAAAAGAAGAAATTGAGAGCAAGAGAGAAACGATCAGTTGCATGATTCAGGGGGGTGAGTTTTCAACCCTCGTTTCCCCCTAGTCGCTATCCATTGCCTCATGGCACTTCACGGGGTCGTTGGAAAAGTGTGCGTACTATTAAAAATCGATAAAACCAAGCTGCACACAATTTCTTGTTACATGAAATTCATCTTCAACTGAAATTTACGAATATTAATAAAAAGAAATGAAATGAAATAATTTATAATTTTATTACAATAATACTTATGATTTATTTTTATTTTAACAAATTTTCATCACCATTGATATGTCAAAATAATATTTATTTTATGTAAATTTGTTTAATATATTTCATTTTTTTTTCTTCTTTTTTACATCTTGACGTATATGTGTAAGATATATTGCAGTCAAGTGGAAGAATGATGAAGAAAAATGCTCGAAAAATTTGTGATTCGTAAACAGTGAAGAGACAAATGGTTGAAAATAAGAAAGAAAAATATAGATTTGTGTTATTCCACCAGCTGAGGATTTTCCTGGATAACAACCGGTGATAGTAGAAAATATATTCTTTTCAATACAAATGTCTCAATGTTAGTACATATGTATACATAGAACTCCATGTACAATTTGCACATGCAACAATTCTCATGGTTTTTCGATTCATATATACATAGATACATGCATACATACATACATGTGATAAAAATGTTGACAATGGCCCTCCATCGTTGTCAGTTTGAATGAATATACTTGTATACATCCAACAGTATACTCAATGAAAATTTATTCTAGCACCCACTTTTATAAGCTTGTGCAAATTATACACTAACACAGTCAACACTGCAGCTTAATATTGAAAGATCACGCACTGATGAACAGATTGCAAAATAATATACATTGAGAAACGAAAAAAAGAAAAAAAAAATTTAATATATACGAATAGAAAAAAAAAAGAAACTTGCTCACTTCGAAATGAATATGACGATTTAAAATGACAAATAAATTTTCCCGAGACAATTAACGAACTTTATTGTATGGATCCAACGTTCCGAGACATATTAAAAAAATATTTGTGTATATTTATGTTTTTTTTTATGTATATTTAACGTTGGAAATTAGCTGCGAAAATAAATAAGAATAAATATTATGGAAACGTGATACTCGATGATGATTCGCGAAGAGAAGAGGAAGAAATGTGTATATATGTACAGAGAGTGAGTGTAATATAGAATGGTAACATTGGTAGTGGGGGTGTATAAAAGGGCGGTATAGAGGGGTGACAATGCATCTGACAACATCCCTCCCCGCAGTGTACTGTATATTGCTTCTATGTCCGGGGGTTTTGCTACAATCAATAGTTCTTCACTAGCCTCGCGATGTAATTGTAGCGTTTGCCTTTCATTCAGTCCACCAGTCCATAGGAATATTGAAAGAAAAAAAATAACACAATGAAAAAAAAAAAAAAAAAAAAAAAAAAAAAAAAAAGAGAAAAAAAGTCATTCATAAAACATTAAAGGATGGCACATATTTTCCTATTTTCTTTAGACTTTCTAATTATTCTAAAAAATGTAATGAAGTAAAAATTATTAAAATTAAATATCTTTATGATTCAATAAATTTTTAAATATAAAATTATGACATCAGAAATATTGAATATATAATAATATTTTAATGCAAATTATGAAATGGAAATGTTGATGAAAAAATGCTTTTTAGCAAATTACACATGAGTATTTTTTATTTATATTTGAATTAAATATGCACGATTAAAAAAATATTTCATCCATTAAAATAATTGATATCTACAAAATAAAACGAAATTATTTATTATATGTATAATAAATAATTTACCTGGAATATAAACTAAAATATTCGATGATGTTTTAAAATTCATGTGTAATTATTTTTTTACTTTTCAATCATTCTTCCTGTTTTGACTGAAGCATTCAATGTGCTTTGAATATGTAAATACTGTTGGAATTCACGTGCATATTGGAAAATGGGGAAAAAAAAAAAGCGAGGGTGATTTATATAATAAAGCGTTTACGGTTAAAGGAACAACGAACGACTGAAAGTGACTGGCATGAAGCCAACAGACACAGTCAACAAACCAATGAAGGAACAATCGAGATTGATTGCATTACTGTATATGTGTCGCACTCTCAATCTCTCGTGTGCTTTCTGAACAGAACTAAACGCAAATTACACCAGTCTAGTGGGTAAACAGTAGTACATAGAGAAATATCTACGTACGTACGTATATAATGTAGGTGGGTGCTAAACTAAGCTCAGTGGTATTCTAACAAGAGGCATGAAAGTAAATTAACCGACAGTCCTAAATCACCTGGCACGCCTCCAACCTGATGGTCATGACCAATTCCCTCTCCATATATATGTACACATTATCTCCCATTCCTCAATTTGGTCGAATTATCATTTGATTAATTATAATTATTCAACATAAAAAACCAATCATCAAAATTCCAGATTGACAGAATGAAAAAATATTCGTAAAATTAATTGCTCAATTATAAATTCAGCCAGCTAAATAGCTGCTGTATTTCACAATAAATCCACAAACCGATGAAAACCACAAATATTTCCAATAATCATACAAACCCAAAATCAAAACCCAAACATTTCGTTGAAATAATAAAATTAACATAAAAATAAGAATAATAAAATAACAAACTGAAGGAGAAATAAAAAAAAGTAACATAAAATTTTTTTAATTAATTTTTTCGTTCAAAGTTAACCGACAATGACCTCGAAGAAAAAACATATTTATATGCATATAAATGAAAAAAACAAAAGTTTCTTCGGAGAAAAGTAGTTATTCATACCAATGTGTCAAGAAAACGTCACTTATATACAAATAATATATACATATACATATATACAAATATTTAAAGCTTTTGACGTTTCATGCAGTTGTAAAAAAAAAAGTGTCACGCTTATATTCACGTGTTCGCTCAAGCGATTGTGTTTTATGGGCTGAGGATCATTCCATGGCAATATAATCAACAAAATGATTAGATATGGAAAGTCAACTACTCTTTGCCACCATCAACCACACATACATTTGTACATTGACATTAACGAATATACATATGTATCTATACCTACTCTCCTACTCTCTATACATAACACAAACAAAAATATCTGTATACATGAAGACAGATTGTATATTTATGTTTATATGCACTTTGTTGCATCCTGTACCTCATTATTATTTTTACAATGATACACTCGGGTGCAATCCATGCAAGTACACAACAGGCAAGAAACAGGTACTCTATACCATATTGTCACCCACTCCTTTCAATATATTTATATATACTTATACATCTTTAAACATATATACATGTATAAACGCAGTTATTATCGTCACGACATTCTTGCGTGTTTGAACGAGCTTTCTAGATTGAAGACACATGGAATATGTTCCAACATCGTATTTTAACATGTCTCTATTTAATTTTATTTTAATTTTATATTTTACATTTTTTTAATTAATATTCTGTTCTTGTGTGTGCGCAATATATATTTAATACTTCATTGGCTCTTAGTGTGCATAAGTGGATTTCAAAGCTTGTCTTTTATGTTCACTGATGTGGTAGCCATGTACGTACACGTGAGAGATAAAAAATAAATAAATAACTAAATAAATAAATAAATAAGATGAAAGAGAGAAGGAGAAAATAACTGGGAGTATCTATATGAGCTGTGTGTAGGATTATACAAAGTGACTTGACTCGTTTTACATTCCAACCGCAAGATCACTCCACCGATCGGTATAGCATAGATCCCTGCTCTTTCAACCAAGCACTGGTTGTTGTGTGAACATATCATACATATAAATATAAATATATATATGTATATTATTTGTATAAATTTTCAACGATTAAAATTTTTTGTGTTACGCATTTGTTCAGAATTATTAATCTAAAGTAATGATATATTTATTTAATTGATGATAATTGTGAAATTTGTTTTTTTTTTCAAGTGTTGGCTATAAATTGTTTGATTACATAAATATGATTTATTAGCGATCAATATGCTGGAGAAAATTGCTTAAACGAGGAAAAAAAAATAATTTCAAGATTAACTTGGTAAAATGATACATAGAAAATCCGTGTATTAAATTCACCAAAGTGAATGGACGTTTGATATAAATGTGAAAATAAATAATAATATTCCAGTCACGTTTTAGTCATATGTCTGATTAGCTGGTTAAACGAACGAGATTTTATCCAAAGTATCTGTATTACATGGTCATGTATACATATATTATATGTATATTATTATGCCCACGTGCCACATTCTTGTGTCCATTTGAATAATTATAACATAGTTTTCAATACAAGTATACCTTTTTTATATAACAGTTATTGGAAATATATTTTTAAATATTTCCACTCTGAATTTTGATTTATCTAATTTTTTGTAAATATTCAATATTAATATTTATATTAAGCAATCGTTTTAACATTTGATGAATTATTTTTTATATACATTTATACATGTAACCTTCGGTGAATGTATGTAGATAATAAAAATTTATAATATGCAAGAACTATCATTAAGAAATTGTGTAAAGAATAGACCGGAAGTCGCGCGGTCGGCGCTTCTTTTACACCATTGTTTTTTTTTTTTACCTTGACTATTATCCGTCACCCTCGGTGTGTTTATTTGTGCGAAGGTATGAGTAAATACAACTGAATATTTTTCAACTTTTCATAATTTTTTTTTATATATAAATGTCTTTGAAATGCTCACAAAATTCTCACATTCAATAAAGCTGATTGATTGAATTTTTTATCATTGATAATAAATGATAATAAAATGTATCAACGAAGATATTTATTTTTATTATATGCGAAAAGTAATTTCGAGGCTATATATAATATTTTCTAGTCACCACTAGAAAAAAAAGGAGGAAATAATCCAGAACAAATCCCGTCACTCAAGCGACAGTGTGGGCACTCGGAAAATCACAAAATCCACACACAAAGGCGAACTACCACTCTCTGTCCCTCTCGTCACTCCACTCACCACCGTCGCGACGCAATATACTTCGACTATGTATATATATATATATATATATATATACTTTCCACCATTCACTATTATATCTCGTATGTTACTGCAACTGAGAACCAGCTACGTCATATACACTCCCATACGTATGTATAAATACGCCCATGTAGAAAAGTAGTGCAGAAAAAAGTAGAAAAGTAGAAAAAAATTAATAAAAAAAGAATAGAAAATGAAAATAAAAATTCAAGAGATCGCATAAAAGGCAAAAAGTCTTACGAAAAAAATAAAGAATAAAAAAAAAAAAAAAAAAAAAAAAAAAAAAAAAAAAAAAAACAATGACAAAGTGTCGTATGGAAATAGAAAAAAATTTATATATGAAAATAAAAAAAGCGACAAGAGGAAAAATATATAGCGTCGAGCTTTTCCAGTGGACGCGTATAGACTATTTGTGTTTAAGAAACGTAAAATTTCCTCTTCATCTCTTCTCATCTCTCTTACTATTCTTCTTCCATCTCTTTATAGAAAATCAGTGCGCGTGTGCGTGATATTCTTGATCCTATACAGAGTGCGCGTGTGCGAGAATAGAAAAGGGAGTATTAATATTTACGCCAAAGAATAAAGAAACAATTTTAAAAGGAAAAATTTTAACGCAACGTCACATTATGAATAAGCTTATATACGTATATATAAATACACAATGTGTGATGTCTGTGTTGTGTGATATACAACTAAAAAAAAAAAGTATGTATAAAGAAGAAAGAATAGAAAAAGGGAAAAGAGTTTATATTGATGAAACTGTACGAGGCATATATCAGTAGACAAGAAAATATGTAGACGACAAAGAGAAGCGACACGCTCTCTACATGTGCATTTCTCTATGTATATATTCAAAAATATAATACAGAAAAGATCTTGGTGAAAGCATACACGAGGGAGAGGAGAGAGAGAGAGAGAGAGTAATAAATGCTTAAAGCAATAAGTAAAGCGAGACAACGCATACGGCAATTGTTCCATACGCTCCGACGTCAAAGACACCCTGTGAGAATGATAAAAGTAAAAAGAAAAAAAAATATATAAAAAGACAACAAAAGTTTGTAGGAAAAAGCGAAATGCATGAAATAATATCACCACAAGCTAATAAAAAATGTCCAAAAATTAACACAAGATTTTAAATGCTATCAACCTGTTATTTTTTGTGTGAATTTTGGAACGCTATTTATTATACCTTCGATCATGCTTTTCCTCTTTTATTTTTATATATACATATATATATGTACGTACATATTGCAATACTATACATCCTCCTTTATAGCTAACTACTATTGGATTCTGCGCCGTCGCAACGTTAAAAAATACTCGTGCAAAAGCTTCTTTGTTTGTCTCGATAAACACACTTTTGCATATAATTATATACACACGCATTAAATGATCGTATGTGTGTTTCTAGATATATATGTAACTACTTGGAGTCTGGTACAGACTAAATTGGCGTTTAATGTCGTTCTCGTTGCCTTGATAAATTGATGAGTGATCTCTGTAATTTTTTTAGAGACTATTAGCAATTAGCACATTCACTTAGTTGACTCTTTAATTTCATTTGATATATATCGTTTCGCAATATTACTTCAAGTGTAGGTATTTTTATTTATAATTATCATTATATTCGAGCAGATAATTAAAAATTAAAAATTGATAATTTTTTATGATAATGAATTCTAATTATATTTTATGTCAATGTAAAACCAAAAATTAATTTAAAATGAGATGAAAACTTAAGTTTTTAAATTATTTTCATTGTACTTCATCTCATTTTTTTATTTAGTACTTATTTATTTATTAATAAAGTTGTTGATGGGCTTTTTATTTTTTAAATTTGTAACTATACGAATGATGAACTGTTTACTACAAACTCTTAATTGCGAATTTTTAATTATTCTTTCATTTGTTTTCTCAGTGTTTTAATGGGATGAAAAGCAAAAATGTTTTTTACGTTAAATTCATGGTAAATATTCGCAAACATGGATCCACTGGGTGAAGAGTATTGCCGATGGGCTTGGCAGCTTTTGTAAAATATATATGAATGTATATATGTATATGCACATATTCATACGTATGTGTGTGTATATAAGCCAGGGGAAACAAGTGGCAGGCAATAGAAAAACGGCTGTGTAAATGGCCAATCTTCAACGCATATTATTCACTTCCAGGGAAATAAATATTCACGTTATATTTTCTTTTATTTCTATATGCACTCACCCACGTGACCTGGTTGCACACAATACATACATACATGATACACACATACATATATACACACATAGATATAATTGTAGAATAGTAAATGTATTACGCATGTATAACAGCACTTGAAGAAATGTACAAGTGAATTTTGTGCAAGAAGAAAAATTTTTTTCTTTATAAAAATTCTGAATGACAAAAAAAATTCTTTCTTATAATTTTCATCTTTTTTTTTCAATAAAGAATATCATTCTTTAAATATAAAAGCTTGAAAGAGAGTCCTTCAATATTCTCCACGCCGATGAGAATTTTCTTCGCGCAAATGTAAGAGATAAAAAACAAAAGAAAAGAAAAAAAAAGTCACAGAACAAAAGTGAAAATATATAAGGTGAAAAATTCTTTCATGTGTATTGAATATTGTGAGGAGCACATTGTCTTTTTATTACCCAAATTTTCGTCTATCTTTTATCAATTATCTATCGCCACGCAATTAATAAATAATCTGTGAAATAAAATAAAACAAATAAAAATTCCGTTGACTCAATATTCTTCAAGATATAGTTAATTATTTTCATATCAACTGAATGGAGGAGTGTTATTTAAATCATCACGATAGAAATTTTTTAAACATTATATACTGTACGCTCACTTGCTATTTTCCCGAGAGCAAATGAAGAAAAAAAATGAAATATTTATAATGAATATAAATATGTATAGAAACACACGTTCCATTTTAAGTGTGTGTTCTCGCCCTCTAAGAAGTCAAAGCTGTACGATAAATATACACACGTACATATGTACATATACATATATGTTGATTGTATAATGTATAATAAAAATCAAGAGGGGAATCGTGAGCTCGATCTGGTCTTCACGGCTTCTGACTTCTGGCATAATATATATATTGTATGTGACTTTAGAGAGACCTCGAAGTGAGGTATAACGCTCTCTCCCACGTCGGCGTCGTCATCATCATCGTTGTTTATGTTATAAATATACAACACTATAAATTCGTTCTTGAAATATATACAAACTCATAACCACCAAAATCAATTTGCATACATATGTGCATTAATCCATAGATAAAATCCTAGATTATATCAAAATTTTTCTGTAATAATTTTTTTTCACTGTAAGAAAACAAATATTACTCAATGAAAATAATTCCTCAACGATGCCTCTATTTGTTTCAATATTTCTATCATAAGTAGCTCATTTTCTCGTTAATATAGAAATTAATAACTGTAAGTAATAATATAATAACGTACATTCCCCCATCAATTTTTATTGACAATTAATTTTCGACGCTAAATTACGTTCCATTTTTTTTTTCTTTATCCTATCTATATTTATTCTGATATACACTCTCGGTCGTTCTCATCCATTTGGAAGTTCCCTCGAGACACCAGCGGATTTTGTACAAGATTCACCGTTGAGATATCTAGAAAAATCCTGCGCGATTCACCAGCACTTTCGTGTCCGGGAATATTAATTAATATTCAGTTGAGCATTTACCACCGCCACCCACTGTTATTAGACGTCGGAAGAAGGAACAATTTTCCTGTAGATATATACAGGAGTTTCGCTATGTAATCTAGGAATCCCAACGACGCCCCGACGTCTGGCTACCGACGCGCTTGCACCATTTAGTATATATAACGTAAATGTGATACCTACAGCCAACGGCACAAAAGTTAGGGCGTTGTTGCACACACACTTCTGCACTTTACCCCTAACAGTCGCTCACGACCATTCTAATTTCAACCTACATGATAAGGTCTCCCTTGGAGATCGATTGTCTGAATGCACCTTTAATTTTCATTTATTTCAAGTTAATATCGACGAATTTTTTTTATAAAAAAAAAAAATAATGGCTAATAGCAATATAAATTATTATGGAAATTAATTTGAATAACTTCATGAATATATTTATGTATGGAAATTGAGATAAGAAATTTTTTTTTATCTAGTGAACTTTATTTTTTTTTTTAAATAATTCATATGCATGCCACGGTTTTCTGTTATTTCAATTTGTAATATCAAATGAAAATGCCGACGGGAATGATTTTTATATTTTTTATAGGGATGAAAATTTTATTGTACCAACTCGTTCACGTTGAGTAATTTGTCATGTATTATGTAACTCGCACACGTCCCGAAAATTTACTGTGCATGTACATGCTATTTTTTCATCAGCTTCATTCTCGCCTTATTTTATTTTCATTTTCTTTTGCATTTTTTTTTTTAACGAAAACTATTCATATGACTTGAGTCGTAGTCCATGGGGTCTCTTTCCATCTCTAACTTTAGAACCACAAAGAGCGAATAGCAGGCGAGAGCTCACAACATCCCTCCAGACACCACAGAAGGATGACAAAGAATAAAAAAGCAGAGAAAAATGATGCGTCGTCGTGTAATTTTTCACACTATTGTCTCGTTCCCTGCAGCTCGCACACTCTTTTATAAAAAAACAACTTGATTTTCCCAACTGCGAACCATCTAATTTAAAACTCCATAGTCGTAAATTGTCTTTGAAGCAATCAAGACGAAAAAAAATCTCAACATTTAATATACCAAACGAAAAATTTCATTGCAATCTTTTTTTTTTCCTAGTAGAATTTTCACGATTCTGATAAAACAAAATGAGTATGCTATAACATGGTATTCCATATGTGCAAGTCATGTGTTAGGTAAAAAAAGCCTCATGAAAAAATATAAATAAAATAAGGATCGATATTTCGAAAAATCGCTCAACCCAAAAAATAAAAATAAATGGACGAAAAAAAAAAGAAAACTATTCGTAGAAGTTACAAATTTTTCATATAAGTGCGTATATATACTTACATACGGGAGGTTGAAACCCGATGCTAAATAATCCTTAACCATAAATCCAGCTACCAAGCATCACGCAATGTCTCAAGATTTTTTATTTTTTATTTTCCGTTTTCTAAGGCACGACATTATATCCTAAAATTCGTATGTATATATATATGAAGATTATAGACACGTGTCATCCAGAACCTTCTCTTATTTTAGACCCACCGCATGGCAATGTTACTGGGCATTACGTATAGTGACAGTGAGGCGTTTGGACGGGTAATATATGATATAGGAAATAGGGAATGAAAAGAAAAATATCTAACCTAACACAAAAAAGCTCAAAAACACTATACTCACGCTACCCCTGATAAGCTTATAAATAAAGATCCTGTACAGTGTACATATAGCGTCACAATATCTGCAAATAAGAGATAAAAAAACTCCAAGGATGAAAGTAAGCTCGAACATAAATAAATAAATGACTAATAGAGAAAATAATAAATGGAAGTTGATGATGAGAAGACATCAATGTTTATCAGGGGTGAAAATATGATAATATTTATCTTTGTTTAATAAATACATCGTCGAAAATTGAACAAGGTAGATAGATGGATAATGGAGAAGAAAATGAAAATACCAGCACTTTATGAACAGTGCAATTTTAAGATTTTTGGAATGAGAGTGCAGATGATGTTGGATAGAGTATAACATCGTCTAGAATCCCATAAAGACCGTGGGCCATTTTGTTGAAATATTATTCGGGCACGTCGACAAGAAAATGAACCTATGAGGATAGCATAAAAGTCTCTAAGGAATATAAGAATTGAATTTTGTTTATAGGAAAATACGTTGAATATTTTTGATGAGCACTTTGTGTGGATAAATTTATTATTTGAAGGAATGAAAGAGCAAGAAGAAATAAATAATCAAATTTAGTTTCATTATTAACTACAGAGATGGATTAATTGTGTAGTGAAGTTATAATGAGGCAAAGATAAACCTTAGAATGTGTATATATAAATAGATATATGTATAAACTGGCAATCTTGATACTCTTCATGAAAGGTTTACAAACTGATAATGGTGTATTAGATATAGTAAATAGCAACTGAATCAATTAATTCTAAAGCCTGAACCAGACATGGCAATACTCGATTTTGTAACATTGAATGGATATCAATGGCAACAAGAGTTTACTAAATTGGTTGGTTGCAATTGATTTGAGAATTTCATGAAATACACAAGTTAAATAAATATAAGAATAGCATAGAAGAAGGATATAAAAAAGAAGAATAAAAAGACGATTATGATTTTCCCAGTATTTAATGATTTAAATTTCTTGGGACACTTTTAAGGAAAAATTGCTATGAGCTCTAGTGTCAAATAAAAAATTTTAGTGTGCAACAGAGCTTCAGTTTGTCTGACAAATTTTTTTCCCATCCACTCATTAAAAGCGATGGAAAAAAAATACAAACACGGAGAGCTAGATACTATACAAATCCCCCTAACACATCATTCGTGTCATCAATATCACGAGAGAGTCTCAGTTTTCTAATTGGAACATCCCAGATTCGGTACAGAGTAACCGACATTGCTGAAGGATCTGGCCATCAAGAATATATAAAAGAAAGAGATATATACGCAGAGTTCACATGCCACTACCAGATGTTGAAAGTATGTGTAAAATGCAGTGGTTGACAATGTGTTTCGAATTCTTGGAAGCCTCGACAACGCTCTAGAGATCACTTAACTTTTGACCCTTCGATAATGTACATGGACTTTCCTTCATTCTAAACTTGTGGAATTCTGTAAATTTCAAACTGAATTTACGCTAGAAATCACAATAAGAAAAGTTCAACAAATCAAGAATTTCATTATCATATTTCTGACAATTAACTTTGCGATTATTTTTCTTCGGTCTAATGAGCTTAACATGCATGAATATAACACAAAAATAATAAAAATTAAGAAGGAGATTTCTTAATAAGCAATAAATAATATATATAAAAACTTATATTTCTCTATAAAAAAAAAATAATAGAGAAAGAAACTGAAGATGCATCATATTCATAGCTACTCTATACTTATATCAACAATTATTTAATTTGTCATTTGGACTTTATACAGCTGTTCATATTTCCCGATCCTAAACAATAGCAGGACAACAATAAAATTATTGTTATGTGTCAAAAATAATTTAATTATAAATGACCAATACATAATTGTAAATTAGTAGATGAGGTTTTATCGAAATATTAAATTGACGTAATATTCAAGCCAATTATAAATCATAAAGCCACTAGGAAAATGAAAGTTTGATTGATTATCATGTAATTATAGATTATATATACTTATACGCACCCGTTATTTTCCACCAACGATATCCAGGTTCATATGTTTTATGGTATCATTTACAACGTGACGCAACTATATAGACACATGGCAACTTATTAATAGAAAATGATTCAATGCATGCGTGTATATGTATGTATTGTTGCACGCAATGGTGGATATATAATCACAGTATTATATAAATATGTCTGTCGTCAAGACTTATTTAAAATTTAGGGTTTCATTTAGTTTCTTTTTCTAATTTTTTTTTATTTAAATGATTAGACAACATGAATGAACAAACGGTTGTATATGTTTTCATAGAAAAACGTCGATAGCACACATACATGTACAGAGGGGTTTTACCATCTGGTATTGATGATTAAGTGTCAAAACCAGAATGAAGATTAAAAATATTAAGAAAATGTATAAGTGAAGGGGAAAAATTCTTATAAAGAACTCGAGATCAGCTGTTTCAAGTTGCGATACTTGGAGATTCTTAAAAGTATGGATATAAATTCAACTCGAATGATGCTCCAACAGCGGTGCAAGTTGAAATATATTATAAAAAAGATATTTGAACGACGGAAGAAGCCATTTTAATCGAGTTTTGATGATGAGATTATATTTTTCCTAGGTCAAAGATCCATTATTAAATTACGCGAATTCATTCAAAATGAAATCAATAATTTAAAAATAAAATAAAGTTATTAAATATTGCCTGATATTTAATTTATATTTAACTAAAATGGAGAACTGAAGGAAAGAATAGAAATGCTCCTACTGTACTTAATTACAAATAAAGAAACGGATTATATTGGCACTTTTAAGATTTCTTATTCATCATTTGCCGCCATAGGACTCCAGACTGTATTGATTGTCTCCAACACCTCAACTGAATAATTCAATTAAAGCTCTGGAATATATGTATACTAACTCTATCCATTGTCAGTACTGTCATCGTTGGACATTGGTCTGGGAAAAACAATCACTCAATCCATGTGTTTGAGAACTAGGAAACGTGGGAGGAGAAATACAAAGGAAAGTCGAAGGCAAAAAAGCCCTTATTATTCACTAGGATGATGTCATTGTTGTAAAGAAGCATTTTATCTATAAATATATGTAGAAGTGTATATATGAATGGTCTGAACTAAGAGGTGAAAATCAATAGGAGCTAACCAAGTTTCGTGTCTCTTTGAAGGTCGAGATATGACCTGATCAACTCTACCTAATATTATAATAATGTACGTTTTATGCACGTTTCGAGATGAATTTAGTGAAAAAGAAAAAATCGAAAATGCATAAATTATTTTTTATTTTTCCTCTTTTCTGGAAACTTTATAAATAAAAACTTCTAGCACAGATACTTAGTCAATAATAAATAAATGAATAATTAATAACTTTTAATGATAGTCAAATTTATCTGTACATGTATTTTCATTCAATTGTGTTCGATAAACTTGGCAAAATATTATTTTACTAGATTAAATTGATGAAGAAAAAAAAGAAATAATCTAACGAAGAAATGGAACTTGTATGAAACTAAACAAAAAGAAAATTAAAATGTATTGGTAAAGTCTCAATACAACAGAAACATAAATTAGTTCTCGATGTCAAAATAAAAAAATTTATCTGATGAAAGTGATTGGCTGTAGAGTACACGCCAGCAAGAATGAGATGAAGGACAGAACTCAGAAGAGTTTTGAGGTCAAGGCTGTACTTATACGCTTTTAATAGCAAGTTTAAAAACACTCATTATTACTTGCCCCAAATAAAAATAAATTGATTTAAAAAAATGCTCATCTAACCTAGAAAAATGAAAATGAAAAAATTTGCTAGCAACAAAAATATCTATAAGTATAATATTTTTTCTATTTACCTGGAGGGTTTATATCATTATAATTATAATGAATATATGAAAACTATGTACATTAACGTACTTTTTATCTAGTTTCAACGACTAACAATATCAATACGATCCACTTCCCTCCAAGGAAAAACTCTTCACATTACATAATTATATTTTTTAGCCTTTCTTCAGCATACATGAAAATTGTTGTCACTGTGGAAAATCCAACAGTTGTGCTCAGGCACGTTCTTATTTACGTCTATGACACTGCAGTGAACCCTCATTATTTTTCAGTGAATTAATAAGCAATGATACAACGCGATTATATGTGTTGAAAGTGCAGAAGTCGAACGAGCAAAAGGAATGAGAGTCTGGAGACTCTTCAGGGTATACATGACACTCTTATTCTGGTTTTATTATCGTATACAGTTCTTCCCACTACCTATTGTGTGTCTGTACCACAATAGTTTTCGCATCACGTCTACATCCGTTCTTGTCTCTGTTAAATTCGTTTGTCATTCTGATACAACCTGTTTATTGTGACGTGCAAAATGAACGGCGTTATGAAATTTATATACCCCAAACTTTACTTTTTCACGTTGGTGTTTTGTTTATTTAATATATAATTTTCATTTTTTCTCGTTATTTGTAGGGGAAAAATATCCTTGATATGAAATTTTGACGTTTTTTTATGATTATTTATCGATCATATTTATAATTTTAATGAAATAATATCAAAATTAAAATAATTGCGTTAATTCTCGGCCTATACTGGCGACCCCAAAATTAATCATTGAAACCACGTTCGAAGGCAATCGACAAACCAGAATGGTATAACTTGCAGGGTTAATTGGACGATGGAAAATGGTCTATGACCCGTCGCACTACCAACTGGGAAGCACTACTCTATGTGGTGCACATCGTCAAACAATCCTATTAGAATGTAGATATTGACAGGTTAGGTTATATCATGTTATCAAACGATTTATATGGGCTTATTCGTGGCTGAGATACACCAACCATTTTTCGATTTTGTCTCGTACGTGAAACGTATATATGTGGGAGTTATATTAACATTTTGTGGTATTGACGTTGCGTATAAAATCATAAAAAAAAAAATCATTTCTGTACAGTTACTATATCTCCTACCGATCAATTAGAAAAATAATTTCAAGCTTTCAGAAATATTTCATGATAGATTGAGAATTCTTGATATTTGTTAAAATAAACTTCACGTTTGTCTATTTATAAATTATATATCAGATAAAAATTACACAAAAACTTGAAAACACGAGAAAAAATAAAAAATTCTAATTTTCAAGAATAAAAAAAATTATTCAGCAGAAACAATAATTCACATTTGTACATTGTAATGTTTTCTAACAACTAAATATATATTAAACCATTATAAAAAAAAATAAATGAAAGTTTTTTAATAATTGGAGCAATTAAAGTATCAGAACGTAACGCAATAAATATGTCACAATTGTATGAGAAATAAAATAGATATATATTTAATTTACATGTACAATATAGAGAGTGTTGCGACCTAATTGGTAAATTAAAATTGATCCAATGGTGGTAAGAGAAAAAATAAATAAACTAACTAGAAAACATTGACATTTTTAATTCTCATCGCGTGTTTGCATACGTATTTGAAATTCTATTCATCAATTATCTACATGTATACACATAAGTATATGTTTGTGCTGGTACTGCATTGAAATGGGACTCGTAGAGGTGATGGACCCTGTATGGAATCCTCTTCACGTGGGCGTATATGTATATGTATACTATCGCTGTGCCTCCGCGGATAAAGCTAATGCTTATATATATTGTCAGATTATTGTTAATTATACACGACGGGATGAGCAATACGTACAATCCTCGTTCGATTAACATTTACAGTTATCTATTTATCCACCCATGTACTTATATATGTATATACTTCATTCATTTTCTATTTATATTTGTGCAGTGAATTACACACATTAACTCATCAATAAAAATGAAAGAAAACCCCAATTAAATATTATATTTAATAGCGATATATATTGAAAGTAATGTTGAAAAAATTTATTATCCATGTAATATTAATATTAAATTTTATTTCTTCAATTCGCCATGGAAATTGAATAATTTCTCTTTTTTAAATAATCAATACAATATATTATATTATACACACATGAATAGATACATTGTCGCATTGGCGTCAGTATTTGTTTTGTATGCACATGTGTGTATATATGTAACACTAATTCGATTAAACTCGACGTCAATATATTGAACAATTGTCTCTTAAATCTTGTCTGGTATGCATTTATGTGTATATATATACATGTATATTTTCTCTTTCAAACGCCTGGAGGGTAATTAAATGTTTAAAGTATGAGAAAGAAAATAAAAAAGAGGAAAAAAAGGAGCGTGTGAACCTGATTAAATAAATTAAATTTCAATTACTAAAATCAACATGGATTCTTTCTCATAAAATATTAGAAAATCACCAATTTATTATGTCCACCGTTGAAATAACTTGAAGGTGTTGAGAGGAAAAAATAAGTAATGATGAAATGATGAAGAGAATTCAAGGCAAATGTATATAATAATAATACATGAGTATAAATAATAAAATATCAAAAGTAAAGCTATTAGTATGCGTTAATAGCGTTTGAAATAATAATAAATTTCAACCTTGTGTCATCGTGGTTGAATTAAATAAACAAACATTTGCGATGATTTAAATGAATAAAATGGGAGAAAAAAAAAATATGTATATTCTCTATTTGCTCTAGACGATTTCGTAATATGAAATTGTCTATATATATCTCCTCACTGGAATAACAAATTGCCCACAGAGAACAAGATACCTGGCCTTACAAGGTCGTTATAATGATCGTTCATTCACCGTACAAATAATTTTTCTCCATCTCCATTTTTTTCTCAGTAATAATTTTTTTTTCATACAATTAATATCAGGAAATGAATAAAAACCACTAACCTGTCATCATGAAGACGTTTGAGATCTCCCATTTCCAGTTCGAATTTAAATTTTGACACATCACATATCAAAGCATCGCGTTCACCAATCACCTCTGATAATTCACGTTGTAATCGTTCAATTTCCGCATATTGTCGTGTAATCAGGCGATTTTTTTCATCCAAAAGGGTTTCGACGTCTTCACTATCATGATTATTCATTAAATGACGTGATGACGATGATTCTGTCGGTTGTTCAACGACACTTGATGTTGTTGTGGCACTCATTATGTTTTATATATTTACACCTTTATTAAATCACTTTGTCTCTTTTAATTCTTCACCTTTAATTCTCTCACTTGTCTTTCCACAAAACGTACATTTATATCTCACTTATTAATTCAACTATTAATATACGTATTTTTATTCACTTGTGCAGTAAACACACGAAACAAAAAATTTAATCTTTAGAAAATTCTTGGAAATATCAAATCGACCGTGCGTCAAAGATGAGAAAAAAAAAATACGCGGGATCAAACACAATCAGATAAACAATAAACATACATACAAAATTGAACACATATATAATTATATAAAGCACACACACTTTAAGTAATTATTAATCAGTTATTGTGTCTCTCAAATTAACTCACTAAATTCTGCGAATTTTTTTTGTTTACATCGTAAAAAAATCCCACATGTTTTTGCGTTCTTTCATAAACGAAAAGAAAATTATTTTTTCATTCCTATTAAAACACACTTTTTTTTTTCTTTACTTCCCTTTTTTTAAGTAATGTATATGAAACAACCGAAGAATCAAACACACATTAACACGAATCATTTAATTTATTTATCTATTTTTAATCTGTATGTTTTATCGCGATATTATTATTCGTGTTTCACCGTTGGTTCCTTTTTGCCAATTGTGAGAATGGCGTTAAGAAAAATGAGATTTTTGCTGTTTTTTTTCTTTATTTTTTCTTTTATATACCTGAGTTTAAGTAAAGCCACGGAACAATACTACAACAAGGAGTATACACGCCATCTTGGCCCCTCGAGAGAGGACCGCGTCGAACCAGTTCAGGGTCTGGGCTCCTCTGCGTCCCCTTTGGGATTCTCACCGATCTGTGTAAAATGCTCAACGTTACCAAAGCGCAGCAGTACTACAATATCATAAGTGTATTTGTGTGTTCATACATGTATATAATATATAACCGCGCATACGATGAACCATTGCGCAGGCGCACTGTAACGAGAAAAAAGAGAACTCTAACCACAGTTTCAAAATTCAAATACTGCGCACAGTGACATCTATCGCGAAATAAAAGAACTTATCAATGATAATTATTGTTATCGGAAATTTAATTTACCGACTAAGAATAAAGACTTAAAAAAGAATTTAAAATATATATACTATATTGTATTTAAATACCACTGTATTAAATTTAAATGCCATTGGATTTATAAAATTAAATGTCATTATGTATGTATTGAATATAATTGTTGAACATATATATATTATTAAAATGTTCTGAAAATGGTGTTATTTTGTATTCATGTATGGGTTGATTTAATTTATTTTTTTTGTCATTTATTTATCAGTTGAATGTATAATAAAATTGTGGGGCGCTGTAGTGTATTATTTAAATTTATATAGATAAAAATATTAAGATGAGTTTCTAATTTCGTCAGTAGCATTCGTTGTGCTACCGTATGAAATGATTATTATGTTCAAAATAATGTAGATAGACATGGTATTATAAATATCAAAAATTTTATTCCCCAGTATTTATAAATAAATATTCTATATGATTTTTTTCAGTTGATATAATTAAATTTTTTTTTCGATCACCATTATTGTGAAAATATGACGATGTATTAGGTTAAATTTATTAAACCATTGAACAATTAATTAATTTATTAATTAAACAATCTGATAAATTGATGTTCATGAGAATTATATTTATTTCTGTTTACAGTATAGATTCATTGTAGATTTACTTACGCGATTATTTTCAGAGAGAATAAGGCATTTTATAATTATCAGATCATCATTTTAATAATTACTTGGAACGTGATGAGAATAATAATTAATCACGTGTTGAGGACAATGAAACTGTATGATAAATTAAGAGCACATGTTTCCCATGTTTCCATCGAAAAAGCTTTTGTTTTGGTAATTTTTATTATTTATCTTTATCTTTGTACGCCAATAATTCATTTTATATTTATCATGTTATAAATTATTATTTCAAATACCAATAGAATTTATTGCATTTTTTTTCTAAACGAAAATTAGTTACGTTTTTTTTTTTCGTCATTCACTTTTGCTTCCAATTATTTGTTTGAATAATAAATATATATTATAATATATTTATTTAATAAATATTCAATGACTTGTTTTTTTTTTTCATCCTCATTTTTAAATATTGGCGTCATTCTCATTTGTACAAATTATAAGAGCATCATTCATCTGCACGTAATGACATAAATCATTATGTTTTTATTGAATTGTTTTTCTTTTCGTTGAAAAATGAGTGAAAAAGAAGGAAAACGAATCAACTTTAATTGTACTTTTCTTTATCTTTTATTTGTTCGCATGATGTGCGGAAGTGGACGCAAAGTACATGACTAACATCACAAACATTTATAATGAACATATTATTTATAAAAAATCTCACGTATTCTATTCGTGATGGCATTAAAAAAATGATATGAAAAATCACTTATTAATTCCTATCATTATATAATTTTTTGCACTCCACTACCAAAAATATACAAAACTACTCAATCAATATCTTCCAGATTGTTATGAATAATCATAAAGCCACATACACATACAAATAACAAGATACATACAATTTACATATCGATAAAACAAATGATAAATTACGCATTTAATTTATCATCATTTACACGACAAAATATTTTCATCTTCAATATTTTTTTTCAAATTACAAAAGAATTAAATATTTATTCATTACCGTCTTCAAATAACTTGAAATGAATAAATAAAAAATATAATAAAAATATCTTCCATATCAATAAATAAAAAAAAAATTACTAAAATGCCAATATCATTGCGGCATTTTAAATATTACCAATGGATAAAAATTCGAAGGCCAACAATAAAACCAAAATAAAATAACAAATCCCTGGACAATTATAACTATTTCATCGATATTTGAAATAAAAAACAAAATTTTTAACAAATATATAAACCTTATTTCAAATCAACTAATTCTAATTTAAAAAAATTTAACCACGTATTTTAAACAAATAATACCATATAAAACTTCCATACATAATGTACATGAGAAATATATATTATGTCTGTTGAAAATGGCAATTACTTGGGGATTAGTTGGACGTACAAGGGGCTTGTGATCTCCCCGCACTCTATCACGTATTTCAATCCTCAACAATGATGCCTGATAATTCTACCTCGCTCCACAGCGTGTGTTTATACTATCAGTGGTGGCAAAGTGCCTGTGCACCTCGAGTGCTACTCTCGTGTCTTGTCACAACGCGCATCGTTATCCAATTGTAAACATATGTATACATATATAAATATATGGATAAATAAAATTAATAATTTCACTGCACTAATATATATATAAGGTGGTGAATTGCATTTTTTTTAATTAAATTTCACGAGCTGTTGAAACATCGCCAGATTATCGAGTGATATGTATTAATATATATGTTATTAATATTAGTGAGAGTAATAATAATAATAGACAATTGAAGAAATCAAAAAGAAAAAAAAGGTGATGCGTTTGAATGCGACAATTTTTTTGCGATGTATAGAGATAAATTTAGAGATTAAAATTGAGAGGAAGTGAAAATATAAAAAATAAAAATGATGTGAAGAGAGAACTTTAATTGCATAACCGGAAGTCATCAAATCCTCCCCCGCGTAAATACTCTTTACCCTTCGCCCTTTGTATTTACGATTTATATTCAAGTAAGTCGGTCATTGGGTCATATAATACAGATTGCGATTTATATAGTATACGTGTGGGACAAATTGATAGATTCATTACTTTATTATGTCCTGGCTAATGGGGCAAGGAAACAAAACAATAGTGAATTAAAAAAAAAATCAAATTAAAAAAGGTATTTTATTTCTGTTAAAAATCAGCGCAGGAAAAAATAATCTCTCTTAATTATTAATTCTTTTTTTTTTTATCAATTTAGTTAACAGGAGAAGTTAATTGTATAATTTTAATGGGGATAGAAATTAGAAAATAATAGGTTCAATTGATAAATATAAAATTGGTTCTCTTTGATTTCAGCGGAGAAATTAGATGAAGACCTTGTTTGATAAATCACTGAACCGTTGAGTGGTACATTTTTTTCTTAGAATAAAATTTTTATTCTGTCCTTATGTTTGACTGAGACACTATACATATATGCATGTATATATGTATATTTTTTTTTTTGGTATATATATATGCATGCATGTATTATGTACATATGTGTATGCGAACATTGCATTGAATGTCATTATAAAAGGCTGGTTGATGAGTTACAAAGTGGACAGCCGCTGGTGAAACTTGTTACACGATACTTCTCAGGTCATCTATATACTTACACACGTACATGTGTATGTGTGTATGTGTATGTATGTATGTATGTATGTATGTATGTATGTATGTATGTATGTATGTATGTATGTATGTATGTACATGTACAAGCGATAAGTTTTTTGAACATTACCGAGCTAGGTATATAAGTTAATACAGTCACAAGGCTCAACACGAGCGTTGATAACATTGGTCAGTCGATTTTATTTTAAATGTGACGTGTGAAAGTATAATATTTCAGAAAGCAAAAAAAAATATAATTTATTTTTTAGAAATTTTGCAAATTTATCAATTAATATTGTGTAATAATCATCTTTTCTTATTTAAATAATCTGAGATAATATTTGTGTTATATATTTTGTGAAAATAAAAATTGACGATGAGAATTTATTGATAAAATTTTTGTGTGTTTATAATTTTTTTTTGTTTCATTATTTATTGCAGAATTATGAAGGGTGTAATTGCAGTACTATGTCTTGTTGCAAGTATTCAACAATTTTCAACATTAAAATCAGGTTCAACTGATTATGAAGGTAAAATGCTGAGGAGATAGAGCTTTATTTTTGAATTTAAAGAGAAAGATATTTATTGATTATTAATTCTCTTATTTTTCGCTTTTCAGATATGTCATTTTGGATGAAATCCGGTCAGGAGAATTTACAAAAAATATTATCGCAACGAAATATTGAGAAACGTGCCAAAAATATAATAATATTTATTGGCGATGGAATGGGAATGGCATCAATTACAGCAGGACGAATATTTACAGGCCAAAGAAAAGGTGGAAGTGGCGAAGAATATAAACTTGCATTTGAAACATTTCCTAACACAGGATTCTCCAAAGTAATTATATTTCACCAATTATAAATCTAAAAATACAAAAACGTAATTAAAAAATTAAATTACTTTACAATAATCGATCGCAAACAATTTAATAAGTTATTATTAAATATATATTTAACAAAATATATTTTGAAGTACTCTAATAATATTTCGATAATTGAAATTTAACGATAAAAAAGATTTGCCCATTTCTCTTTTTTTTTTAATTGAATTTTCTAAATATTATCCAATCATTTTTCATAGACGTACAATGTAGATAAGCAGGTGCCAGACTCTGCAGGTACAGCGACCGCAATATTTTCCGGCGTGAAAAGTCGTTACAAGGTTATTGGATTGGATGCCAAGGCTCCTTTCAACGTTTGTGACGCTGATGTGAATGAAGCGAGAAAATTAACTACTGTCGCTGATTGGGCTCAGTCTACTGGCATGGACACAGGTATGAGAAAAAACGATAACGACATATTTATGCCTAGTTTTTATATGCTCCTTTCTCAGTTATATGATTATTGCATCAGATAGACAATCACTAATTTTTTTTTCCTTTCACACTTATGCGTATTTTAACAATTACTATATCACGGTTTGTGAAATAAATTTGTTCCACAATATATTCTCATGATATAGTTGAGTGATATTACAGCCAGATAATTGTCATCGACGAGATGAGTGGCAATAATCATATACAATTTATTGTCTATTAACGTGATTTGTATATGTACAATAATCATGTATAATAATGATTATCATGAGAATATTTTCTTCCACAATGAGTCAATGTCAGGGAGATAGACGAATTTATACATATCGTTGTATTTATATGCACAATTGTATTATATTATGCCGCGTAATTAACAATTGAAATAACATCCTTGAAATAATAATTTATACAGATAATAATAACATAATTATTTGCAAAGCAAGAATGCTATATTTTTCATACGTTATTATGTTTAACGATATGTCAACGAAAACTATTGTAGTGTTAGAAAATTACTGAAACTGCAATTTATAAAAATGACGCAAATGATAAAAATAAAAAATGAATATGTCGTGAATTTAATTACGAAAGTATAAGTCGGAGGACATTAACCGCATTGTTGAATACTCAAAGTATAATTTGGCCTTGGTAAAAAATGATCTGATGTGGTAAAAGTGATTTTAATGATTAGAACATTATGTTCTATTCTATGACACGGTCAAAACGAAGTTGTTCGAACACCTTTGGCAGACTTTGCATTAAATTGCTAAGGAGAAGAATGTAAACTAGAATTGCTCAGAGATAATATTTATATCGCCGAAAAAAAAATATTTGAATAAAATAGATGATTGGAATAAAATGATTGGGAAATAAAAATATAAATTTGTTTATTTATTTTCCCAGGTTTTGTGACAACAACACGAATCACTCATGCTACTCCTGCAGCTCTATATGCTCATGTCAATCATCGTGATTGGGAATGTGACAGTGCAATACCAAGAGAATATAAAACTTGTGTGAAAGATATTGCTCGTCAACTTGTCGAAGACGCTCCCGGAAATCAGTTCAAGGTTTGTCTCAAATGATAATTAAAGTCTCGTGAAAAAAAAAATTGAATAAATCCAGGAAGCAAAATTAAGAGAATAGAATTGTCTCAGACATGAGAACTAAAATTTGGTAATCAAATGAGTTTAAGTGTTGAAAAAAAATAAATAATAACAATAAAAATATAATAAAAAATAAACAATTGCTATTGCATAACGTAAAAATTTTTGGAGAAATAATCAATCATAGTATTAATTAATAGAAAAAAAAAAATAAAGTTCAAGGTCCATTTAGCAATTGCACTTGTTTATTGATATTAACTATTCTATTCAACGACTCTTATTATTATTATCACTGAATATAAATTAGGTCACACAACACGTTGATGAACATCATAATAATTTGCATTTTTAACTAACAAGATAATTCATAACGATTTTATTTCTATCAATTTTTTTAATAGGTGATTTTGGGAGGAGGTGGACAAAATATGGGCATAAAATCAGCCGATCCCATTGACAATGGCTGTTGTGTAAGAAAAGACGGAAAAAATTTGGTAAAGAATTGGGAAAAATTAAATCCCGATGGAAAATTTGTATCAAATACTGCGGAATTATTTTCGGTTGATATTTCTAATACTTCAAAGCTAATGGGTGTTTTCTCATCGAGCCACATGCCTTATCATGAAGTTCGTACGTCAGAAACACCAACATTGGCTAACATGACACTACAAGCAATAAGAATATTGAAGAAAAATAAAAATGGATTTTTCCTGATGGTGAGTATTTATCGCGCGATCGATTAATTAAATGAATGATTTAAACGATGTATTCAAACAAATAACATTTTTTTTTCCATCATTTATCATGAAATATTAATGTCTGATGATTATCTGAAATATCCGTTAATGTAAGAAATACATTATTAAATTATTCTTATAATGTTGATTTATTATACAAATATGTCATTGTATATAAGAATATTAATAGTTTACGAATATTATAAACGCGGTAAAGAATTTACCGGATGCTTTACAAGGCTATACACCAATTAACTATGCTATTTTATGCGTAACTTTCGATGCATCATTATATTTTTGACAGGCGATTGAAATATAGCGTCATATGATCAATTTAATTTTTCGAATTAAATCATTTAAAATTACAATTATAATCCAAATACAAATAATGATTTTTTCATCATAATAATATATTTTCAGGTTGAAAGTGGAAAGATTGATATAGCTCATCATAAAAATTATGCACGACTGGCATTGCGCGAAGTAACAGAGCTTGAAGAAGCTATTAAAGTTGCATTAGATCAAGTTAAAATTACGGAAACATTAATCATTGTCACTGCTGATCATTCACATTCATTTACAATGAATGGATATCCTAAGCGTGGCAATGATATTCTTGGATTTGCGAATAATGAATTGGAACCACAAACAAAACCATATGAAACATTAACTTATGCCAATGGTCCAGGTTTTATTCATCATAAAATAAATAATACAAATTCAAATGCAACTTGGATATCAGTTGATAATGATCCTACTAGAAGTAATCCATTTTATCAATTTTTTTCTCCAATGTACTTGGCAGATGATACACATGGCGGAGAAGATGTTGGAGTTTATGCAATTGGTAAAAAAAATTTCTTTACCTTAAGTTATATGTTTTCATATCTTTCATTTCAAATACAATTCAAATTATCTATTGTTGTATTTTAATTTTTTTCAGGACCATACTCACATTTATTCCGAGGTACATTTGAGCAAAATTATATTGCTCATGTAATGGCATACGCTGGTTGCTTAAAGGACTGGCCATCGCACTGCGATCATGCATACAATAAATATTTTTACGAACTTTCTGGTTCTTCATCGACAATCGCGTCAATATCAACATTTATAATCAGTATTTGTCTATTTGTCGTTTTACGTTTTATCTGAAACATTAAATAAAAATGATATTAGATTTATTAAATGGGAATGAATAATGAAGATTAAATTAATTCAGTTAATATTTTTGGAAAATGAAATTAATAAAATTATGAAAAGGATGGGAAAGATAGAAACAAATAATGAAGAGAAAAAAATATATGTGTGAATATTGTATTGCAAGATTTTATTTATGATCAGTCATAATTTTTCTTTATATAAATGTCTGGAATCATTTGTTTTTTTTTTTATAACTATTGAAGCAATATATGAATGTTCGATTAATTCATCTGAATTCAATGCAGAAAATAAAACTTATTGTACATTTTCAATTAATTATTTAATGACACACGCAGAGAAAAATAACTAAACTAAAAAATGAAATGATACATAAATATCTTATTCATAATGAATGAAAAAATGTGGTTTTTCTTTTGAGAAATACAAAATGCATTGAAATATTGTGAATTCTTATAAGCCCTTGACAATACTTATGCAATAATTTTTGTACATCAATGGTGCAACATCATCGCTAACAAAATTACGATCGGGTTTCACAGCAGCAAATGGATTCCGCTGGGGTTCAAGTAACACTTCAACGCTACAAATAGATTTAATTCTCTCAATGTCTCGAGGGATCTCAAACTCAGTGTATGACGTAACGACAACTGGCACTTTAGCATTGCAAAATTTCTTAATTGTACATGGCCAAGTGTCAGTACCATCGAAACCCGTTTCTCTATAAAGTCCCGGATTGTATAAACAAATCAAATCGGGATTATTTTCATCCATTATTTTATGATATAACATTTGTGAATTAAATTTTACGTCAATTTTACGTTTCAATAATTTACACTTTCGACACATTTTTATTTTACTCAATAATTCTGGTGGTGCACAAGGTAAATATAATTCTGGTCCAGTAAATTCAAGAGATAATTTACGCAATTTCGGGAGAAAATGTAGAAATAATTTCTCCCAAACTCGTAAGGATGCGCATTCAAATTGGAATTCTGCACCGATAATATGTATTTTTAATTCTTCACGTGATTTCCAATCGTAAATAGTCTTTTGTATTGCAAATAATGTAGTTAATGGTGCTGTTGATACATACGATAAACTTGCATATGTATAACAATCAATTCTACGATAACTCGGACTATTAGCAAACATACTGTACATGAGAAAATCAAAATTTTCAGGTAAAACATGTGGTTCATTATAAAATACAACTGGTACATCAGGATCAACATATCCATGTTTATGCTGCATAAATAAAATTTTTCGAAATACCTGAAAGTCTTTACACCATTTTGAATGATCCTGATGATGATCCTGACAAAAAAAATCAACTTCACAATCCTGACATAAAATTAATTCTTTATCAATTTTTTTGCAGTTCCTACAAATACGTGGATATAATATAATTTCTCTTTCCCATAAATCTAATTGTCGTCCTAGCATTTTTTCAATTGCACCTATGGTTTTAATACGAAATGTCCGATAAAGATCGGGGGGCAAACTTTTAGCCAAAGAAAATCCTTTCATTCCATCACAAATATTAGACAAAGCACGACACAATACTTGATGCTGAATTTTATTTTCTTCTCGATGTTGTTCAGAACAATAAGACACCATTTGGCAATTATCACACTGAACTCCACAATTACAGATATTCATACAGATCAAGCACAAATTACACATGTAAACGAAACGCGGCCGAATATGAAATTCAAGAGTTTCGTCATCATCACTGTCAACTGATAAATCAATTCCAGTTGGCTTTAATGGAAGATTTAGACGTGATGTGATGTCAAGAATGGATATCGATAATTGTTGATTAGTGTTTTTCATAATTTCCAACTCTAATTTTCCGGTTGTATTATTTGATTTTGTTTCTTTCGAATTTCCGTTTTCCATTAGATTTGCAGAATTATTTTTTTTTGAACTCCTCTTTTTATTTCGACCCATAGTTGAATTATTTTATTTCTAGAAATGAAGCTAGTATAGTATATTGATGATTATATAATTTATAATACATTAAAATAGCAATATTTATTCAAACTTACCTTAAGAATTCCAAAAAATTGATAAATTAATAGGTATTATAATTTTTTAATCCACTAAACACATGGAAAATAACATAAATACAATAGATATGTCAATCTATATGTGATGATAGTCACCGTCTACAAAAGCTTTTGACTCTAACAGGAGTCTGCATGGTAGATATTCATTTTAAAAAAATAAAAAGTTAGGAAGGCGTGGTGTATGCGCGTACTTGTAACAACAAGCACAAAGTCCACACACGTATCTTGGTAGTCAAAGGTATTTCGAGAGCATAGCTATGTAAGTGCCAATAGTAAAAGCACTTTGGCTGGCTAAATTCTAATTTCAGCCCCCGGGAAGAAAGTTCATATACAATGGACTTAGACCAAACGTTTGTCAAAACTGATGACGAACATTTGTCACAACTTGGAGAGAAATATATTACGTTATCCAATTTTAGATAAACTTTTTTTTCTCTCATAAAATTCATCATGGAGAGTTAATAAAAATATATCAATATAAATTATTACATTTTTATTATTTATATCAATTTTATTGCAATAAGACATGAAATTTCCTGATTGCAAACATTTAATATAATCAAAATTTTGCGATAAATTTATCTTCAATAGATATATTGAAGACTAATTTACAAAAAATCGTAATTGTATATCCTAACCTCCAAATTGATATGGATCATCAGAACTAACCTCTAAGTGGCGTATAAAAAACATATGTACTTATGTATATCGTTAAAATTGTATAAATTAGTGATGAATAATTAATTACCGTTACTCATATCGCCGGGACTTGAGGCATAGAAGCTCATCAGACATAATGGAGGTAGCTCATGGAAAAATTCCATCATGCGTATTGTATGTTAATCACTCATGTTATTTTTACTCTTTTCTCATTTGGGTCATATTCTACAGTCCAGCATCACTGCATTGAATCAAGACAATAATATTTTATTTGCGAAAAGACTTTCATGATATTCTAAAGAAAGCCTTAAGATCCTTGTTCTACGAGACGTGTACCGACGCCAACAATATAAACGCGCGAAATTCGTACGAGTTCAAATTACTACAATTAACGCTTCTCCATTGGTCTTTGCTATATGCGCATTATAACTTGCGCGTGTGACACCGAACGTTACAATAAATCTTTTTAATTGTTAATAATTAAGATATTACTCAATTTATTGATAGTAATATATCATTAAAGAATTTTATTTCATTAATTCATTCGTTGAATATTAAAATTCAGAACTTTAATATTCATATCAATGGATTACTTGAAGCGCGCGAATTTTCTGACAATTTAAATGTACATTAAACTTAATGCACAACTGGCCGGTTATCGATGCGCACAATTTTACCGCGCAATATAGTTAATTTCATTCGGACAATATTTTTTTTCCTCATTAGTTGACGTGTCTAGTTTACAGAACATTCCTCCTTAATAAATAATTATTATTAATATGCGTTAACTTACAAGTGATTTAAAGAATGAAATTATTATTAACCCAATAAATATTATAATCTTGTATAAATTTTTTTTCTATTACTATGATACACGAAATTTCATCGGATTTAAGGTAAAGTAGTTGATTAAATTTGAGGTTATGGTCGTTTCTTTACTCTCAATATCTTCAGAATAATAATTTGCATGGTACAGCAATTTTTTCAGAACAAATAGTAATTATAGTGATTTTATAAAAATATAAGAAATTCTAACCTCAAATATTGAATCTAAATTTTACTTTTAAATTACTGCTACAGACTTAATTATATTATTTAAATATCAAATTCTACACTATATCAAGTTCAATACACCATTAGGTAGTGGGTAAATATTAATACATTCTTTTTTTTTCCTCTTATTTATCTAGACAATGATAACGTGGAAAAAGTACAATAAAATGGTAAGTGGTACGAGAATGTCTTCATAAATTCTACACAAAGAATTCAACTGATCAATCACCAGTAATTCTATATTATCGTTCAATTATCTATCTGAAATTAAAAAATACTAGATGCACTTAAAACCATATCTGCATCTTTGTAAATTAATCTTCAATTTCCTGATCAGCATTCCAGATTAATTTGACTTCACTTGTTTTGAATAATTATTTTTTTCTAATTGCAGTGTTTCGTGGTGATTTATAAATATTTATTAAACAAGAATGAGAAATCATGCAGAGTCAATGCTTGATTCTACCAAACCAAAGAGTGAAATACGTTATCGTAAAAAATCAAAAAAAAATATACAATCAGGAAAAATGGTGGGCTTTGGCCATAGTGAATCGCTTAATAAAGCACTTTGTGATGTATCAACAGAATTAACAGTATATTCTGGCGATGAAAGTGAAACAACAGACACTACTCGTTTAATATCATCATCATCGTCATCTCATGGCACAATTGACGAGTCATTAAATAAAAAACACGGTCAAAAATCCAAACGAATTAAAAGAGATAACAATATTGATACTAATGATGATGAAAATGTTTGGACAATATCAGTACAAATGTTTATACCATTTTTATTAGCTGGTTTTGGTATGGTAGCAGCCAGTCTTTTACTTGATGTTGTTCAACATTGGCCAGTATTTCAAATCGTATCAGAAGTTTATATATTGGTACCGGCTTTATTGGGACTGAAAGGAAATTTAGAAATGACATTGGCATCACGACTGTCAACTCATGCAAATTTAGGTCATATGGACACGAATAAACAACAATGGACATTAATAATTGGTAATCTCGCATTGATTCAATGTCAAGCGATGGTAGTCGGTTTATTGGCGTCATTAGCTGCTGTCATATTGGGCTGGGTGCCGGAAGCACACTTTGATATTCATCATGGTTTATTATTATGCGCCAGTGCACTTGTCACTGCTTCTGTTGCCAGTTTTATACTTGGTCTTATTATGGTTGCGGTCATATTACTTTCACGACGAATGAATATTAATCCGGACAATGTTGCAACGCCAATTGCCGCATCATTGGGTGATTTAACGACACTAGCATTATTGTCGTGGATTGCAACGCTTTTATACACTGCCATAGGTAAGTTATTTATCTAAAAAAAAAAATGTTTTCATCATTTGTATTGTTTTATTTTGTTATATTTTATTTTATTTAGACAAACAGCCATGGATTGCACCGATAATGATTATTTGTTGTCTATTGGCCACACCAGTTTGGGGTTACATTGCTGCGAGAAATCCATTCACAAAAGAAGTACTTGATTATGGATGGAGTCCAGTTATTTCTGCAATGTTAATAAGCAGGTTATTTATTGATTATTAATTATTTATGAATAAATGCCTGCATTGAATGTAACAAATAAATCAAATTCTTCATTGATTTTTTTTTCAGTATCGGTGGTCTAATTTTAGACTACACGATATCGAGTTATAAAGGAATAGCGGTTTTTCAATTGGTAATAAATGGCGTTGGTGGAAATTTAGTTGCTGTTCAAGCAAGTAGAATCTCAACTGCACTTCATAAAGAACAACACAATGGCATTCATAAAGTACCAAAAATTTGTATAAGTCCTTTTCACGCATTTTTAGCACCTGGTAAATAAAATAATTTATTCAAATACATTCAACATACACAAATAAATGTAATTATTAGAATAACTATATGCACAATTTTTTTCCAAGGTGGACACGCACGAACTGCTAGAGTTTTATTAATGATGGTCATTCCAGGACATCTAATTTTCAGTTACACCATAAGTTATCTTCAAGCAGGACACACTTCTTTTACAGCTATATTTATAATTGTTTATTTATTTGCTGCGTTATTACAAGTAAAGAATTTTTTAATTAACCTCATGAAAAAAAAATTAATATCGGTGATGATGTCTAATAAAATTATTTGTTTAATATTTTTTATAGGTTTTATTACTTTTATATTTGGCGCAATTGATGGTCGTATGGATGTGGAGTAGAGGAATGGATCCTGATAGCTCAGCAATTCCATATTTGACTGCTGTCGGTGATCTTTTGGGCACTGCACTTCTTGGAATTGCATTTCATATTCTTTATGCAATTGGTGATGGCGATTCCGATGTTGGTGATTGATTTTCAACTATATTATGCCAATGGAAATTTATTAATAATTTATATTGCACTTGTTTTGTGGATATTTGGAAAGAAAGTTTTTTATTTATTTTATGTTTATTGATCAATTAGAAACACTCAAGTTTATTTCCATTCGTTTAACGAATTTTCGAACAATTATATTCATCTATATTTGTTATGTTTATCTATACACACATACATGCATACATATGTATGTATGTAGGTAGGTATATACTTTCACTTGTTACTTTAGCAAATGAGACGAGTTGTTGAAAATGGTATTTGTATTATTTCGCAGTATAACTTAAATATGAAGACGAGTGTTTAGTTTTGTTTTTAATTTTTTAACGGTACTATGCAAATAGTTACGTCAAACATAGAAAAAAATCTGATTTTGTTATTTATTTTTTTCTCTTTAGATAATTATTTTTCTGTAAAATTTGAATTTATTATATAAATTTGAGGCATGAAAATGAATCATAAGTGGTTATAAGTATAGAATATATATTATATTTTAATCAAACAGTTTATTTTGAATGAAAAATATTCAATGAACAATTGTGTCATAATATTTTATTTACTTATAAACTATTATTTAATATGGTGCTAAAAAGGAGAAAAGTACTCGAGAATTCAATGTGGAGTACAAAAATTCAAAAAAAAAAAAAAAAAAAAAAGGTTTAATGTTAATAATAATATTGTCTATGAATAATACAGATTGATTCCTACTACATATCTAATAATAATCGACACTTGAAAATGAATATTGATGAAAAAGTGCAATGAAAAATTTTACCATTTTTTCAAGCCATAAAAATACAATTAATTGTGGAAATTAATTAAAAACAAATGAAGAATTAAAAAATTAATAATGTAATTTTCGAGCTTGCAAGAATTAGTCCTTGTGCTCAAAACAATTGGACATTGCTGTGATTCATATTATAGAATTAAGAAAATACTTAGGCCAGTATTTAAAATAAGAATAAAATTTAAGATTTTTTTCTTTCCATAAATTTTACACGGTTAAAAAAAAGCGTATTTTCTAAACAAAAATAAAAAGCAATTAAATATCGAAGTATGAAAACAAAAAAAAAGTAATTGTAAATAGCTGTAATTTACAATTTAAACTCAATGCCATATATTAAACACTTGTATTACTAATGGCACAAAAAAAAAAATGAATAAACAAAAAATTGATAATTGTTTTCTTCGTTACTGTCATTAATAAATTCATAATCATTAATTAATTTACATATACAAATTAAGTATCGCGTAACCTATGTGTTTGGTAAATTACATTGATATATCGCGCGCAAGTGATTACATTATTATGATAAATGCGCGACAGTTAATGGCTGTATCAGCAGCGGGTCCGCTATTATTATATACAATAGTCTCCTCAACTGTTTAATGGACCAAGTGCCGTCAAGTTAGCTGCGAGGGCTCTCTCTTTTAACACCTAGACCTCAACCATTCACATATACACTCTTATGTATATACCACGATTTAGATGGATGCTTGCGTGTATTTGTACAGTTGGAAAATTATCATGTCGTGTTAGCACATCGTCTTTTAACATTACATATAAATCCAAAAATAAATTAATCAAATTTTATTCCAGTGCGGCCACTGACCACATTATCGAGACATGAACATTATTTTATTATAAACAAGGGCACATGTGGCTTCAAGGACACGCTCGACAATAAAATTATATTATAAATTATATATTGAATTAAAAATTACTGAATGATAAATCATATATTAATTAAATAGCAAATAAAAATGAAAGAAGTTAATGAAAAATACGAAACTATTAAAAACATTAAATAATGTAAAGAGATAATCAATGATAATGATTTTTTTTGTTTATATATACAAGGAAAAATATTGTAATAGGTATAAAAGGACCACCGGGAAAGTTGGAGCGCGTCATGCTGCAAAAGAGCTTGCAAATCTCTGCTCATTTGTGCCATCTACACCCCGTCTTCCTTGAATGAATATACTTTATCTTTATTTCATTGCTGTTGCTCTCTCTCTCTCTCTCTCTCTTTCAATCTCTCTTTTTCATATAGTCTTCTTCATATCTCTTCTATCTCTTTATCTATCTATTTATCTATCTATCATTCTCTGTCATATACTACTTTAGTATGTAATCGCACGCATTTATACGTGCCCCATTCATGAGGATAACGGGCATATATCATGATGACGACGGTTATATGTCGCCTAAACCGCAGCAACTGTATATAAAATAGTTAGATCTGTCAGTGCCCACTAACCCTACACATCGTCTTTGCTAGTGATGGTCGATATATTTATTTATATTCACAGTTATATATTCGTCGAATGTTAATTGATAAAAAAAATATTTTCAGTTGCTGTAGCGATTTTTTTGCACAATATTTATTTATTTATTTGTGTTCGTTGAAGGACATGTGGTTTGAAAATTGTAAGAAGAATATTATGTTTATTTTTTCAAATATGTATTTTAACTTGTGATGAATTTTTCCAATTTATATTTTTAATATTTAATTATTTTTAATATAATGCGGACTAAAGTTGAAGTTAAAACGAATAAATTTATGAGATTATTACTCATAAATAATATTACGTTTTATGAGTGTAATGAAATACATAAAAGTGTTTTGTACAATTTAACTTGTCGTTTAGTAATAACGTTTAGTAATAATGCGTGACGGTGAAAAGGTTGAACGAAGCGGTAGTGAAGTGATACTTTACACATCAGACACAAAGTGTATCGTTATTTATTTCAATTTATTTCGTACTGAACAGAATTTATTGATGGAATCACATACGGATTATTTAATAGACATAAATATTGGATATTTTAATAATAAATCTTGAGTTGTTGAATAATAATACACATATTGCTACAATGAGACCTCCTGGATTTAGTGAATTTTTAAGTAGCTGACTGTTGATCAGTGTAAGTAATTATTAAAATAACACAATCCATAAATAAAATGTAAAATATTTTTTTATAATTTCACAAGTGAGAAATTTTTACTTTCAAATAAAATTTCAATTTTTTCTTTTTTTCATATTTATCTACATTATTTGGTCACAGACGTACTAAGTGATTGTACTAAGACATTGCTAATATTTGCATTCGCACGCAGACAGTTTTATTGTACCTCATTGCTTTTGATTATCACCACGTGTTAATTCATTTGATTCTTTTTTTTTTTTTTTTTTTTTTTTTTTTTTATTTCATAAAATCTTATTCATCTTAAAAATATATTATACGTATAAATATAATTTATCCTGTCGTTCAATCGAAGGATATTGAATGGAAACAAATAGAAAAAAAATTATCATGATTCATAAAATATTTCATTTCATTTATCTTTTTTTTTTTATTTCATTTTCGAATCTGTCGGCGCCATGGAAGATAATATTACGGTGTACATATTCCGAAATTAAATGTAATTTAAAACATTTATAAATAATTCACATGATTCTCATTTTCATATCAGTAAATCCAAACATCCATACTTACATTTAGGATTAATTGTGACGTTAGTAGTCGAATAAAAAAAAAAAAACGAATAAACAAAAAATTTGAAATATCATTTTTAAATATATCAGTTGAATTTATTCCACTGACAACACATGTAGTCATCAGCAAAACAATTCGTGATCAATTAACACAATGACGGTGTATCTGCAGTTTTATATTTAACATAATAATATTCATCCAATTAAATATTAAACAAACAATAATCCAAAATTTAATGTGTCAATTTTGTTTGGAGTGATTAAGTAATTATTACATTTTTTTCTTTCCTCGTTTCATTCAGTTAAATTCCAAGAGAAGTATAATTTAAAAAAAAAAAACATCAATGAGTTTTAAAATGGAGAAGGACGTTTTGAACAATCATGTCAACAATCGTGCTAGGAGTCGATCACTCAGGTAAATATATTTTCAATATTAATTATGATAAGATTGCTGTAAAATAAAATAAATTATTGATCAATTAATAATATTGAATGAATAATTGTTAATGTGGTATAATTAATTTTTTGATAAGATATTTCGTTTAATATTTTCATTCCACGTGGTAGCCACCAAGCAAAATAGCTTGACAACTCACGGTGGCTTACAAGCGGCCCTGAATACAGTGACAATGTCAATTAACCGAGGCCGTGCGTAAGCTCGACGCTTTATAACGAAGAGTACTATATAGTGGTGCACTACTACGTTTATTTTATAAGCATTTAAGTAATCATCGGTGAGTTAACTGACAATGTCCTCCCTGTTTCAACGTCTCGGCTGTTAGCCTAGTATACTAAAAAAATAAAAAAATAAAATAAGTGAGAAATTCTCCCCATTCTTCATCAGCGAATATTCTGAAATAAAAATTTATTTTATTATAAACCTCATATTTCTATTATACTGTCAAATTTTCTATACGAATATTAAAAGATTCAATGTCAAAAACAAAATATTACGAGTTTATAAATTTAAATCACCAATATATACATATTATAAAATATTATATTATATTATTATAAATTACAGTAATAGTATTATTTTATTCATTACAGTAAATTTTGTGGCGCCAAGAAATTGACACCTTCTATATCTTTTGATTATTTCTGTCGAAATACGGTACGAAAAAAGTAAACAAAATTTTTTTATCATTTTATAAATTAATTATGTAATCAGTGTAGATAAAAAAGAATCCACGACTTAGAAATAACGATGTAACTGGGGGTTATAAAGCTTTTTTTTTTTTTTTTTTCATAAAGATTTTTATTACTTCATTTTTTGTTATCCACCTTTTACTGTTGCTGTAAAAAATATTTTTTTTCTTCATGAAGTGATAAAAGATTAATGAATAAATTTATATGATCTAATGATGTTATGTAATTAATTACATTGATAAGTCACGTGTGTGTTTATGTGCGTGACTCATAATCATGATTTTATTTATTTTCATTTATCGATTGAAACACCGTGAATTTTTATAAATTAATTTATCGTCCTTCGATCATGATGATAATTATTATATTAATTTTACATTTATTTTTCCAATGATGCATCTCAATTACTGTTGTATCACGTTCAATGTATCATAATATGATCGACACGTGGAAAAAATATATTCATTTACAAGCAGTATACATACATACATAAATATTGTTGGGTACTTAATTCAAGGTTAGCGATATCCTCACATTACAATTGTAGAATATAATCCTATGTATCTAACTAAAATAATTGCAAAATTGCACGCGAATACATTAAAAAAAAAAGAAAAAAAAATTGTGAAATGTGACGACATTCATCAGAGCATAAAATAAATTTTTTTTCATAAACATTTTCTAGGACACAAATTTTAGAATCATACTATTTGTTTAATGGTACACGTGGAGTTAATTTAACGTGCTGATGCGTGCTTTAAAATAAAAATGAAGAAAATGTTCTTATGTCAACATGAAATTACACGTAAATAAAATTTTAATTACAAAAAAATTTTCTTTGAAATAACATTGAATGAATGAATAAACCATGATTATCAATGATATAATACAAAGCTTGTGACCTCTTCATACATATTACTTCAATAAAAACCTTTAATGCTTGAATATCTTGCAGGTCAAAGACAAAATGTGTGATTGTAGGTCATGAAGGGCCGCAACCTTCTATCGGTTGCTCATGCGATTGTTCCAATTCGAGTTATGATAGTGTGTTGCAGCGCAACCATTCTGTGTTCAGCTAGTTGATGATTAATATGTCGAGTAGAGGGAGAGAGAGAGAAATACAAACGGTTAACCGGGTAATCAGAAAAGTGGGCCTCCATAGATGTGACCTAGTCCAGAAGTTACCAGAATACAAATTGCTCATGCTTGTACATTAATCCATTGATGTGTATAGTTTGAACTTAATATCAAAACTTATCAACGAATTATCCGTAAATACAAATGCATGAAGTAAACACACTGACAATAAGATTAACTGTCATTAAATGATTCCAAAATATTCATGAATAAATTAACAATGGAGTAGTTTCATTAAAAATAGAATTGATTTCCTCAAACGCATTTAAATCCTCTCATGTTTATATTAAATATAATTAATTTTTTTTTTGTAGATAAATTAATTTATATTTTGTTTATGGTGTTTTGAAAATCTACATCAGAGTTATTTATGAATGTAATTTGTTTTTAAAAAATAGCAGAGTTTTTTTTAATATATTGAGAAAGAAAAAAAATTTTTGTTCTGAAGGTTGTTGGCAAATTTAATGACAATGAAATGAAAATGATGAAATTGAATCTTCATGTACAATTTTATGTTGTTTTATTCTTGGGTTTGGTCCACATTGACCTACTCACACTCGGTGTAATTTAATTTAAATGAAATTTTTAGGTTTACAAAGTCCACAAAGAGGATATTAAAATTTATTCACCGGAGGTGAGCGATTAGTTGATTTCTAACTGAATTACCTCTACGTAAAATTACGAAATTATTCACCACAATTTTAATAATTCATAATAATAAAAAACATACGTGTATTTATTTATTTATTTATTTATTTTACGTTTGAAATATATTTTATTCATGTTGAATTGTTGATTTATCAGATTTGTGATTGATTCATGGACAATTACAACAGGAAATTAAATTTACATAAATTATATCATTTCATTTTAATATGAATAATTTTAAAAGGACAAATTTATCTGACGTACGTTGTCCACATTCATATGCACGTGAACAATTTAAGGGTCATGTATTTTAATCCACATATTTACTGGTATCACTTTGCATAATGTCCACACAAGACATTTATGTTTAGTTAAATTAATCTTCATTGCACCACAAGCAAATACAAAGCTATTATTCTAAAATAAAATAAAATAAAATAAATATATATTAATTGAATTAAATCCAATGATTATTCCTTTGACATTTCCAAACTTTCTAAATAAAAAGATTAATGCAAAGATTAATTTTGGAAAAAAATGACACATGTTTTTGTTCCCTTAATGAAAAATGAATGGAAAATTTTAATAAATCTAACACCCACGCAATATCCTAGGATAAGGACATACTATAACGTTTTTGACTGAAAGAGAAATGACTAGAAAAAGGGAAGGAATTTCACGAGATGTCGAGACATTACGTCATTCATGTGGGGGCGTTTAATACACATGAAATATAACATACAATGGGGTATTAAAATATATCTGTATATGTGTATATTATCAAACTTATATGTATATCTATTTATATGTCAACAAATGCGTGTGTATTGAGTAATAATCGATAAGATTGCGCTTGCTCAATTGGACTTTTACTCCCCCACGCAGACAATTTAGATCGTCGGGGATGCATCTGATGTTTTATATTTATTCGCATTTACTTTCGCATGTTCTCATCAGTCGCGATGTAACCGTATCATGAAACGGCCCGGCGCGAAGCCAACCGGGAACACAACTTTGATATTTGGCATAGTTTACTAATCTCATAATATCTAAATTAAAATATAATATATTTCAACAAGTTCAATCAAAGTTTATTAAATCAACGAATAATTATTCAATATAATTAAAGTTGAGGTGAGCATTATACTATTTGCAAATAAAATATTTTAGTTATTTAATAAATAAAATAAAAATATCCACAGTGAAAAACAAATTTTTTTATAAATTCATTTTCTTATTTAGTTTATTTTTTACAAGTGAAAATTTTTTTCTTGACAGACATACTTGTTTTACTTGACTTATATAATCGTTATGTAGAATTAGAATAAAAAAATACATATACATATTATAAATAATTTTTTCACGTTTATTGGATTGACATAAAAAATTCTATTTTAAATAGAATAATACTCAAAGTTAATTATTTGTTGTTGATAATGATAATTCTATCTTTCTTTTTTTTTTTTTTCTGCATCATTCAACGTAATATTGTTTAACATAAGTATTCACAGTTGTATGCAATGCTGAGGCCATTCAGTTTAATGATTGCGAAAAGTCGTGCAAACGTACGTTATATATACACCACGTGTCATAGACACCGCATGGTCACTGTCAAACACATATATATCAATCAACATATACATATAAAATATATATAATACGTACCAATAGTTATGTACATCTTATATACATGCGTTTCATTTGTATAACTATTGGCATATGTATTCATAAATACGCAATAAATTATTATATAAAAATAATACCTTGAAATTGATAAATAATTTTATCAATGTACATTCAAGACATAATTTTTTAATTTAATATTAATAATATTCACACGTTAGAAATTAAAATCAGTTTATTTATTCATTTAATTATTATAAATTTAAATGAAATCTATAATTAAGGAAGAAGTTATAAAAAATTAATTTATGGAAATTAACGGTCAAGTTGTGTATTACTTATATGAAATAATCTCATAAACTTCCTCTCAATGATTTATGACAATTTAAATTAGTTCTACATATACATCTACGCTTTAGTCTCTAGATATGAATTCTCTACCAAAACCTACTGACGTAACAGAATGTTTATTTGTATTGTTGAATAACTGTCTGGCAAATCTCCCATTTGTCGTCGAAGCTGTTGAATATCTTATCGTAAAGTTCAACAAATAAATAATTAATGTGTAATTATCAGAGCCACGTTTAAATTGTAGTCGCGCGAATCGTCATTAATAAAATGATGGAGAGTCAGGTGCAACCACAACAATTGCATCAGGAGCAACAGGAAGAATTGGATGAGCCAATACAGTTGCCAATTATTAATTCAGTTAAATTCGAAGAGTACGAAAATATTTTATTGTTATATTTTTTCATTATGAAAAAATTTTTATACATTTTATTTTGATGTATTGACAAATAATTTAATTATTTTATATATTATTTAATTTAATTTATTTAATAGGAGTTTTTTTTATGGATATTTGTTTTAATTTAATTTATAAATTTTCAGTGGACCATGCAAGGAGCCTTTACTATCAAGTAAACGAAATTCATACAGAATGACACCGACGGGTAGCCGTTCGCGCACAGTTTCTGAATCACAAACAACAGCTAATGCAACAACACCATTAACAAATGTTGACTATTCTGAAGTGACAATAATTGATGAAAATTTAGAGGGTGGACGTTTGCCTGATGTCGTTGCTGAAAGTAGATTTTGTGCCAATGATGAACCATACGAGTCATATCTTGCCATTACAATTCAAGTTTTTATTCCATTTCTCGTTGCGGGTCTTGGAATGGTTGGCGCTGGTCTTGTTCTTGATGTTGTCCAAGTACGTACACAAATAATGATTTATCACAATGATATGAAACAATAATAAATTTTGTTTTTCAGCATTGGGAAGTCTTTGAGAAAGTTAATGAACTTATGATCCTCGTACCGGCGTTGCTCGGTTTGAAAGGAAATTTAGAAATGACTCTTGCCTCAAGATTATCAACTCAAGCAAATCTTGGCAACATGGATGCGCCTAAACAGCAATGGTCAATGATCGTTGGTAATTTAGTATTAATTCAGGTAAAAATAAAATAAAATATTTTCTCAAATGGAAATTTTTTAATTTATCTCTCGTAATATTCCATAAATATTCTTATCATCAACCGTGACAATTTTATAATCCTACATATTCTCTGATATATTTATTATTATCCTCTCTTATTCAACACATTTACTAATTTTTTAGAATCTTCTTTGATAAATATATACATAGGAATATTACATGAGATTATTAAAAAAACAACATTTTAAAATGTTTAATAATAAAAATTATTCTGTTGTCCCTCTGTTGATTTTAGTGTCAAGCTATAGTTGTGGGTTTCCTCGGCTCTGTGGTGGCAATTGTGATGGGTGCATTTAGAAATGGTACTGTATCACTCGATCACACATATCTACTTTGTGCCAGCAGTTTAGTAACAGCTTCCCTGGCGTCATTTGTTCTCGGACTAATTACCGCTGGTGTAATTGTATTTTCACGTCACTGTCACATTAATCCTGACAATGTGGCAACGCCAATAGCCGCAAGTCTTGGTGATATCACATCACTTGCATTGCTCTCTTGGATATCAACAATACTTTATGAATCTATTGATAAACAAGACTGGTTAGCACCACTTGTAATTGCATGTTATATTCTTGTAACGCCACTGTGGGTGTGGATTGCAAAACGTAATAAATATACAAATGATGTTCTTTATTCGGGTTGGACACCGGTAATGGTCGCCATGTTAATAAGCAGGTGAGAAATTAACTGAAAATAATTATAAAATGTTAAAGAGGAATTAAAAAATTTTAAAGAGGAATTTTTTTTTGTATGCTAATTATTTAAGTTTGATATATTTTTTATTCTTTTTGCAGCTGTGGTGGATTAATTCTTGAATTTATGGTATCGCGATTCGAAAATCTAACAGTTTTTCAACCAGTTATTAATGGTGTGGGTGGAAATTTAGTTGCAGTACAAGCCAGTAGAATATCTACGGCATTGCATAAACAAGCGGACCTCGGTACGCTTTTGATTCCACCTGGATTGACTCATCCAGTTATATTCATTACGCCAATAGCAAATTTTTTTGGCAAAGGTCATCATGCAAGAACAACACGTGTACTAATGTTAATGGTAATTCCCGGTCATATAATATTTATTTATATGATTAAATATATGAAAGACGGTGATACGTCATTGACACCATTATTTATTTTTGTTTATTTGTGCGCGGCGACACTTCAAGTTGCGGCATTACTTTATATTGCATATATTATGATTCATTGGATGTGGAAGAGAAAAATTGATCCGGATAATTCGGCTATTCCGTATTTAACGTCAATGGGTGATTTATTAGGTATTAGTTTGCTTGCAATAGCTTTTCAATTTTTATATCTTGTTGGTGATCAGGATTATGATGGTGCCATTGAGCCTTAAATAAATGAAAAAAAATTTTTGCAAAGCCAAAATGAAGTGAACTTTATAAATGGAAAAATTTTTGTTTTGATAATAAAAAAAAATGATATTCGAAGCGGGGAAATAGGAATAATTCGAGATGATTTATTATAATTCAGCTTATGAGCTCACTTTAATGTCCGATTATAGTTGTTTGTGTATAAAAATGGATAGTTGAATGATATATGACCGTGAATTGAATTAAATGTCAAGGATACAATCTTCCTTTGAATATCGATGTAATAATGAAGAAAAAGTAGAGCAGTACTATTTAAAATATTATTTAAAAAATAACGATATCTAGTAAAATCTTTTTTAAAAAAAAAAAAAAAAATACAAGTATAAACATTGAATTCAATAATTAAATGAAAGAAATCGCGTGCATATTGTGTCTTTAAATAGTTGCCTTTGAAAATTAAAAGAATATAAAAAATGAATGAGGCCTTTCGACATTGTTTCATTTTTGCATCTTGAAGCTCAGACTATTTTTTTTCTCTTTTATTTAAATTAATTACTGTGTCAAGGATTATGATGACTAATTTATAAATTTGATTTATTAGAGCAAGGTGAAAAAGAAAAGCGAGTAAGCATTAAAAATTTCGGTGTACTCATTCAACTAGGTAGTATTCATATTATTATTTTTTTTTTTTTCAAACGTATGATAATGTGGCCATTATTGTATTGAGGCGACATTGGAGAAAGTCAACTTTACTTACATCGACAGTTATACTCTTCTTCATATCTATACTATTTTTTCCGCCGAAGGGAAAAGTGTTAATGCAATGGAAACGCTACATAAAACGCATGCATTTCTAAAACTGACAAGTTAATGTTAGTATATTTATCTGTCAAAAATTTTTTTGCCAATAACCATAACCAATAAATTTATAATTATTTTCTCGCAGCCACCTCAGTACAATTATGGCCTCATTATTGTATTATTTTTTTTTGTATTTTACGTCTGTGAATTTGTTATTAGTAATAATTCAATGGCAGAGACCGGGCACTCAGGTCGTCTAGTACATATGTAGAAGCGTGAAAATATGTTTTTCTCCGCGCTTTCTTTCTTTAAATAACGTATGAAAATAGTTACATATAAATATATTCTTCTTGACCGACGACAAATCTCGAAATTTCAACGAGAAACGAAAAATAACCAATGTATAGAACAACTATTTTTTAAGAAAAATAATTATAATATTGTTATATAGTACAATGTAAATATTATAAAGAAATAGACGTATTAGACGTTAAGCTTCTTGTCAGGACTAATATTTAGTCCTGGAGAGCACGAAAAAAAAATAAAAAGAAGAGAAGTATTAATTATTGAATTGATGAATTATTAAAAAAATATGTCTCGTGGAATTGATGTTTAGGAATATGAAAAATTTTTATGTATTCAGTATTAATTAAATTGCTTTGCTTTACTATGGTGAATACGATAATATGTATGGAAATTATAAAATAACAGGAACTAATGCCGATAGTTAATAATTAAATCTTGAGGAATTTTAATGTGTTTGCATTTTTTTCAATTAATTGAATGCTCTAAAATGTAGTGATAAATTATTGTGTCAGAGTATAAATATATTTAAATAATAGACGCGTTACATTTTCCTGCAACTTCGTCACCAATAATTATTATTTGAATTAAAATCGAAAAAATGATCAAAAAATTAGAAAGAAAAAATTTTCAATTGAATGAGAAAGTTGGTGAATATTCAGTCCTCTTTTGATAAAAATGTATGAAAAAAAATAAAAATAATTGTAAAACTACCGAAAAATAAATAAACAATTAATTTCATTGTGAAATAATTTGTCCTTTAAATTTGGAGCACTTGTTAAAGGGTGTTCGTTATTAAGGATTTGAAGAAAGTTAAATATTATTATTTGTGTTATAACTTATGATGTTATTTTAATGCTTGAAAAATATAAATAGGCAACGAAGTACAAAAATATTAATGGAAGTTGCTGTGAGAAGTGTTGAAAAATGATAAAATAAATTATCAACTTTTGTTTTTCATAGGTGAATAATCATTATCTCCTCGTATCTATGAGGATACTTTAGTGTTATTTAGATAATTTTTTCATCTTTTTTGTTTTTGTTCATTTTCTTGTACAATGAACAAGGGGATAATGTTATATCTTTGGCGCCGCCAAACGACAGTGGATCCTTATAGAACTCGATGAAATAAGACGTTTTTG
>JAQQBS010000004.1:7286655-7320057 GCA_030347275.1 Microctonus aethiopoides
AAAAAAAAAAAAAAAAAAAAAAAAGAAAATTTCGCTCGAGAATAGAATTACCAGATCATTTATCATCCACGTTATCAGTTCATTTAATTTACACTCACATATAAATAATAAATATGCTGATGATAATGACAATGATATTTACCTGCTGCTTCTGTATTCTATAACACTGTGAGTCATTTGAACAATTGACGTAGATGTTTCTTCAATTCTTTTACTAATGTTTGTACATTGGTCTGATGATTGAGTTGTTGCTGGCATAACAAATGGTTGAAATCTTTGAAATCCACCAAAGCTTGAAATCCTATGAAATGAATGATTTGTATATTGTTGTTGGTTTTGTTGATCTTCTTCATTTTCATGTTGATGTTGTTTTTGTTGTTCTTGATCATCATTATTAATTGCTGAATCTGAGTCTTGTGAATTACCATCCTCACTAGTTGTACTTTGTATCTCCAATGATTGTGAATTTCTCGAGCTATTATTATTATTTCCCTTTGTAAATTCATCTAATGTTGTTATTTCATCATTACCAGTTACTTCTAAATCCGTATAAAATGTACTAGTTGATGTACTAGACATTTTTGAACTGAACATCTTTAATGAATCAGTTTTATGAAAACTGTCAAATGGCTCAGGTAATAATCGAGCCATCCAGGACGATATATCCTTTAACTGACCTCGCTGCATCCTTAAAATAATAAAATTATACATTTAAAATAATTTATTTTCAACTCATAAATAATTATTCAGAGATAAAAATGATAATATAATGTTAATCAATATACAACAAAGTTATTTATTGACAGTAGTGTAATACAATAATTTTTAAAATTACTATAAAAATTTATTGTAATAAATAAATAATTAAACAGGTTATCTCATTTGTTTAAATAATACAGTGTATCACGTTGAACATCACTCAAATAATACACAGACAGACATGCAGAATATTATATAAACAATGTAGCACTTTTCATAACGATAAATAATGAAAAGTAATGATGGAAAAATAATAAATAGAATAAATAAAAATGTCATTATGCCAAGTAGAAAAATAATAACTAGGCGCGGCACTTGATGCGAATAAAATGAGGTGTCAAAGAGCATATTGCACTCGTAAACTTTTAATATAAGTACTGTTATATTATAATCATACACACAACGCTACACTAATACAAATAAAAATAGATATTGAAGCGAATTACATACCTTTTCCGGCGATATTTAATGTTGTACGAGTACGATCGTACACTGGTGACGTTTGCTCGCACGTTATCGTTGGCATAATTATATTGATGCCTGTATAATCGTGTCGTTGAACAAAATTTCACGTCACGATTTCGTTTCAACCTCTTACTACTTTAATATCACGTACCTACATTTGTATAACACACCAATATACAATATACACATGTCAATAAACTGACACAACCGCCCTTCGCAGTTGTACGCTATAATTTAAGTGGATAAACTCATCCAAAATAATTTAATGCACGAGGTTTGAAGTATATTATATATGTATATATATATATATATATTAACATGCAGGAGACACTGATCAGATTGATAATAATTAATTCAACACAATGAGAGCTGGCGACACCTGAAATCGACCTTGGTTAAAAAAATATGTGCGACTGCGCTCTTTGAAATTTTACAGAATTTATTAATCTAATCGTGAATTATTATAGACACAGATTATTGAATTTATTATAAAATAATTGTAGAAGTTTTTAATATTGATGAATGGAAAGTCAATCCAAAGTGCAATAGAAACTTTGTTATTCACTTTTGACGTCTTGATGATTATTTCATACACATGTTTATGGCGTCATTGTACACGCTTCAACAGACGACGTACAACTGTTCAGTTTTCTCTGACTCCAAAGCGTGTATATATGAAAATAAAACCCGGATGAGTAGGGGTCTCTGCTATACATATAGTATGTGTGGTATATAGAGTAGGTAATGTGAATGTGTCAGGGCGTTCACTGTTCAGGCCCTCTGTAGTGTTATGCGATTTAAAAAGAGAGAAAAAAAATATTTAAAGAAAAAAAATAAATTTTTTTGTCGGAGGAAAATGTGGAGGGGAAAAAGAATGTTAACAGCAAAATGAATTTGGCTGGTGGAACAGATGTTTGGTAAAGCGTACGCGAGAGGATATTTATGTGTAAATATAAATGTGTGAATGTTTTTTTTATGCATATATATTTATGTATAATACGTATACATGTATATATTTACATATGTTTGTGTTAAATGATATTAACTCGAGCTCGACAATTATTTTGTGACTTATTTATTTCATGCGTCATTCTTCTTTAATTATTACATTGAGAGATCGGTTTAATTTATAGCAATGTGGTTTATAATATTTAATATTATTCTTTATTATTGTCATATAAATATAATGATGTTTATTATTTAAAAAAAAAAATTTTTTTTATGTTTCAATGGATTTTAGGATTTTATTACATAGTTTTTTTGTAGTTTCATTTATTGATTTATGAATGAAATGTAAAATTGGTAATGAATGGGACCAGCGTAATTTATGACAATTTTTTATCATAAGTGTTGAATGAAGTAAAGTTTAATTAGTGAAGTTGTATTTTAAGCAGGGAATTTTTATTAATATAAATGTATATCTATATATTATTTACTGTTGGGCGGCCTGTTTGCTAGTGACATCTTATGGTTATGATGTGTATTATTGTCATGGTCGTATAATAGGCGGGATATTTTGAAGTGCAAGGAAAAATGTTGTTATACTTCAAGTACTACTACATATTACGTATTATGTAATTTGTTTTATTATTGTCTTTTTATTTTTGTTATGTAAAATTTTTGTGACATTGGTGATTTATATTTCATAAAAGTAGATATGTAACTGGGTATGATGTGGTTATGTGATTAGGTGAATTATTTTTTTTATCAATTGTTATGACATTGAATAAAAAATATCGCGATTGTTTCATATTATATATATATTTATTTTATTAAAAATAAAATATAATTACGCCCGTAAATATAATACAAATATTCTCATGTGAATAAATAACAAGGCCTTATTATATTATTTAAATAAAAATACTTTATTTAATACGCAAAAAAAAAAAATACGGATAAAACAAAGTTTGGATATATAAATTAAACTATTTTTTTTTTTAATCTTTTTTTTTTTTTGATTGTTTTTGAGCCTAATTATTTCAATAAAATCGATAAAATAAAATTCAATCATAAAAATGCTTCAATCTTTTTCTTATTGAGTATTATTTATATACATGCAAGCTAAAAATATTTTGACATGTCTGATATGAATCAAAAGTAAAAATTATTTTCCTTATTCTCTGTACAATTATTTTTGTAATTCGATATTTTTTTTTTACCTCAACTGTCAATTTCTTGTTGTTTTTCTGCTGCATTTCTGCAATAGCTGGTCGATATTTTATTTTTTAGTTATTTTTCGTGGTCTCATCCAATTAAGAATATCCATTATAATGTGATTGTCAATATTGAACATAGAGAAAAATAAATCTCTTTGCTAATGCGATGAATATTTAATTTTACGTTTTTGCTAATTGTTCTAATCGCATAATGAATATGTTTTGATAATTATTATCTCATAGAGTTGATAATATTTTCGGTCATTTGATTGTCTAAAATTTTTTCAATATTAAATCCATACGGATAACCAATTTCTTTGAGGAACCAAAACGCTCCAGCAAGCAATAACGTTCCTGATAAATCACCCAGCGCTGTTAAATACGGAATTGCAGAATTGTCTGGATCTATTTTGTACCTCCACATTGCATGAATTATTATGTGCGCTACATAGAGTAGTAGAACAATCTAAAAAGAAAAAAAAAGAATTAAAACCATGAATTAATTAAATTCCAATAAAAATTCTTTATAAATCTTTAATATATAAATGCATCTCACCTGAATAAATGAGACTAGAATATATACAAGCATGAAATAAACATGCAATGTAGATGCTTTTTGTTCGATATAATCGGCAACAAATATAAAAATTAATTCTCCAGGGATTCCCATTGCAATTAAAATTCTTGCAGTTTTAGCATAAGGAACTGAAATGATAAATTAATTTATTATATTATATATTTATATGTATATTTTTTTTTTAAATAATTAGGTAAATTTATTATTATTTTGCGTACCTCCTTTGATAAGTGCTTGCCATGGCGACACACTAATTTTAGAATGTGGTGGTAACATTCCCATAAGTGATGTTTGATGTAAAGTTGTGGAGATTCTTGATGCCTGAACAGACACGAGATTTCCACCAATTCCATTTATTATTGGTTGAAAAATTACAAAACCATGAAGCTCATCAACGGCTTTACTCAATACTAAACCTCCAAGTCTAGAAGAATTAGAAAAAATTTGATTTATATACACTTATGTGATAATTACATAAATAATAAGAATGTATAATTAATTTTTATTATTCACTTACCCACTGATAAATAATGCAGACAATACAGGAACCCATCCGGACGTCAAGATATTTCTTGTATATTTATTTTTTAATACAATCCATATCCATACTGGTAATATCAATAAATATCCACAAATAATTGTATAAAGTATCCAAATTTCATTTTCAATTCGTATAAATAACGTCGATGCAATAATTGAGAGTACACTGACTGATACAACATCACCAAAAGATGCTGCTAAAGGTGTTGCTAAATTATCGGGATTCATTTTCCATCGATACGCCATCATAATTATGATTATCATCACAAGATCTTCAAAACATAAGAGAAAACATTCATAAAAGAAAATTATTAAATTGATTTGTTGGGAAATATTTAGTTGGAATTTTTTGATTTGATATTAGAATATAGAAGTATTTTTTTTCTTTTTTTGCAACTCACCGAGAATGAAACACGAACTTGTGGCTGTACAAACGCTTGATGCAGTTACAAGCAGTGCGTGTTCCCAAATAAAGACACCATTCATAGCTGCATGCGCAGAGGAGGCAAAAATTGATACTATTATTGCCGCAACAATTGCCTGAATTTGTACCAGTGCAAGATTACCAATTATCATTTTTGTGATCTCACGATACGAGTGCATATTTCCAAGATTAGCTTGAGTACACAAACGAGATGCCAGACACATATCCAAGTTGCCTTTCAATCCCAATAGTGATGGTACCAGGATGAATAATTGTTTTATCACATCAAAAACCTCCCATTTCTGTAAAAACAACCAAAGGAAAAAAACGATGAATTATATATTGGAATAAAATTATTGATTCAATTGATTAATATACTAATAATTGTTTCGACTGATTTTAATATGGAGTGATGTCAATGAAAAAGAAAACGCGTAGATAGATAATAACAAAAAATGCTATTTGTGATAGAGAAAAAAAATAATATTATAACATTAATGTGCAGAATAATAGTTAGGATTTCGATAAATTATTAAAAATTAATTGAGAATTTTATTGCTTCATTAGTCTACATAAATATTATTTTAAAAACTGGATTTATCTGAATATTTATCAATTGAAGACGTATTTTGAAATATTTATACAAAGAATTGTTTACCTCCACTCTTGCGAGGACTAAACCGGCGCCAATTGTACCTATTCCAGCGATAAAAAATGGCACAGATACTTGTAAAGCTGTATGTTGCCATCGTTCTTCCAGTACATTGCGTCGTTTTCCATTTGGACCATTATTATCACCAGGAGCTTCAGGATCAGGATCAGAATTAGCAGCTGAAGAAATTGTTACGATTGAGCTACCACTCGACAAAGATCCATTACCTAAAAGTTTCGTGTGCACCGTTAATTCTGACATGCTATTTAAATTTCCTCTACAATTTTTATTTATTTATTTTTCCTTAACACAACAGCTGTCAATTTATTCGTTATGAACAAGTAGAAAATATGTGACTCAATGATTTTTATGCCACATAGCACTCGCACAGGGTTATCAACAATAGCGTCTTATCATGAAAGAAAAAAAAAAAAAAAAAAAAAAAAAAAGTAAAGAAATAAAATTTTCCTAACAAATTTTTTTATTCTTCGCAATGAGATAGAATTTATCTTCAAGTTCAATTTATGTAATAAATTAAACTATTACAAATTAATTACTTTATAAGTATTGATTTTTTTTTTATGATCATTTAATGAACGATTGAAAAATGAATATTAATAATCAAGTTTTTATTTATTCAAGATAGTGAGGGAAAAATCATTTATTTCATTTGCGTTATTTTGTGTATGATAAATTTGATTCTTATCGTCGAATAAAATGATTGAAATTATAATTGGATTCATTACCTGGTGCTTTCTCGGCCAATACGTTTTCGGCCTTGAGTCGATCAGTTGGACGTTCCAATTTTTTCTGTCCATTCTTATCGATGTCGTTAAATGCCAGGGCAAAACCACAATCGTTTGCATCCTTCATTGACGACATACCGATTCGCGGTATTATTATTGTATTCTTTAATGCCGCGCCGTCGATATTGTTAACATTTTTATTTTTATTCTGTTCCATATTTTCATTCTCTTCCACAACAATCGTGACGTCGGCCAATTTAGGGTCGTTCGTCGAGTTGGGTACCCCAACCATATCTGTAATGACAAAAAAAAAAATTAATGAATAAATAAATAGAACAATAAAAAGTATAATTTTGCTATTCCGTTTGAATATTAAAAATAAATACCACGATTTAATATCAATTGTAATTATTCTTTGCGCAATCGTAGTTGCTACAATAACAATTGATTAAACAAATTATGATATATTATTATATTATTAATATGATTGTAGGACGTTATTAAAATATAAGATAGAAAATGAATTATAAATATATGATTGATTATTTTATATTTTGATTATACCTGAATTGATTGATGCGGAAGGTAATTCTTTTTGGATCTACTTGCGGAAATTTTTTTCCGGATCTTCCAATAATTCTGAGCCTGTAGCAACTATGTAGTAAACAAAAAAAATATTTCAAGCGGTCAATATAAATATTTTCTAATTTAAATTTTATTCGATTCATTATAAATTTATTTTTAACGTTCAAACGAAAATCACTCTATTATTTTTTATTTAAATCCAATACGCAAATTATTTCTTTGGCTATATTTAATAAATCATTGAAACTTTTATGTTCCTCTCAAAAAAATTTATACTTTTATACACTAACACTCATAGTCAATTTTATAATTTTATAAACACACAAATATTTCACAGTTGCCTCACTGTATAACTGTCATGCTCTTAATGTAGGAAAATTAATTTATTCATTCACAGTCTTAAAAAAATATTAAATTATTCTATCTTTAGTGGCATTCATATATATATTAAAGAATGTTTTATCATTCATACAAATATTGTTATCTACAAATATTAAAAATTATATAATTAATAATTTTACCGAGGACGATGTTTGTAATTATTCCATGTGTTGTATGCAGATGTTGAATTATTATTTACGGGGTCAACCTGCGATAACCTCGCTTCTTGTTCACCAATTTCCGCCAGAATTGATCTGTCGAAACTATTCCAGAACAATGTAAAAATTAATTTTCCACCACGATAACTATGCATTACACTATAAAATTATTTTTTGATGCTGTTTAACACCTCGTGCAGTGTTAACACCTGACACGTCAACGATATAATGTAGAAATGAGCTGAGTTGTATAGTATTATAAGAGTATAAGACTTAGAGCCTAGCCCCCGCCTCCCCCCCATACCTAAAGGGTCAGGACTAGGAGAGGGTACATTCTATTTATATATATATGTATATATATATGTATTTATTTGTAGGTATACATATAATACATATACATAGGTAGAGGTATGTACGTGCAGTATAAATTATAAAGGCAATGCGGTCAGTATATAGTGACGATTGTAATCTAAAGTAAGCTTCAAGATAATTGGTTGAAACTCATTAGTACAAAAGAATTTTTAATTGCAGCAGACAGTGGCGTATCATTAAACTACAATTCAGTATATGTTTATAACATAATTTTGTCTATTTCTTCACTGCAAGTGAATATGAGAGTGGAAAAAAAGAAATGATAACTAAAATAGACAATTCATATTTTTATAAATATTTGAAAGAAAAAAAAAATATATAATTGTACAATTCTTGTTATATATAGCGCGATTTCGATGAAATCTTGATAATGAAGATGAAAAATGAAAGAAAAAACAATTATTAATCAACGTGACACTGATATCGTATAATGTATATTCATCCAGGAAAATAAGTCATTGGCAGGTGGACGGAATTGACTAGTCTCTTATCTTTATTTATTTTCTCTTTGTGTTTCGTCAAATCATTGGCGATCTATCGCGATCAAAGTCCATTTATCAATTGTATATTCATAATGCGAAACAATTTTATGATTCTAAATTATTTTAATATATGAATCGGGTTTGATAAAATGAATTTTGTAACGTGATAAGTTTATGAATTATTTTGCGGTCAAGTTTTAAGTGTTAATCATAAAGGAAGATTTATAAAAAAAAAATAACAAAATGGAAGCAAGACACGTGTGTGGCGGCGGCATTACATCTGATGCCAAAGAATTATCAGTGTTGCTAGTTGTCTCAGACACGACACGCAAGGACTTTGAATGACTATATAGACTGTTCTTACTCCATTTACTTCTCCTCTGCCACGATATCTTTTGAAACTCAATACTTCAGGATCAGCATAAGAAAAAAATAAGCGTCTTCACGACACAAAGGGCCGAGACGTGCAATTGAAGATAAGAATATTACAAGTCCATGTGTATTCTCAAATTTCCTCACTATCTTTATAATTTTATTACATCAAATCACAAATATCAATGTTATGACTTTATAAATCTATGTTGTATATTGAAATTTTTTTTATTAATGACACATGTGTGATGATCGAAAATATATTTTATACTGATTTGAGGACAGGGGGCCATGATAATAAATATTATTTTCATGATGAATTTAATCAATAATTATTGATTAATATTTATCAAAATTTGGATTTACAATAAGAGATAATGGTAATTAATCAGGATCAAAATCCATATGTGGATAATACTGGCTGTGAAATTATTCGTGGATTTACGATAACAATACTGTAATAATAATAATAATAATAATAATAATAATAATAATAATAATAATAATAATATGAAATGTTCAAGAACTTTGTTTTGTAAGGGTTAATGCGTCTAAATATGTGACGAATGGAATTATCGATTTTTTGATTCTTAACAGATAAGAGCTTGCGATATCGTTTATTATCAATTTTTATAAAGTATTAATTCCCCACAAATTAATTGAAGAAATATGAAACATTATCATTCTCATAATATTTTTTTTTTTACAAAATTAAGAAATTTTTATAATTATCGAAAATATTGCAGTTATATACAAAATATTTATATATGATTATATCAAAAATTGAAAAAATACTTACAATGATTGAATTGTTGGATAAGATAGCGCCAGCGTGTCGATAATTTCACTAATAAATAAATTAGTAAAATACTAAAATTTGAACATAATAATTAACGATAATAATATTATGAATAATAATAAATCGGAGCTTTGACGAGATGTAAAAATTGCAAGTAATTCGAAAATTTGAAATAATAAATAAATTAATGAAAATAATGAAAGAAAAAAAAATCGGGAAATATTGCAATGTTTTGATTAAAGACGAAGAATGAGGAAAGAAAAAAAAACAATATTCAGCCGGACCATTGACTGAAAGTTTCACAGAGTGATGAAGTAAGACCGTTTACCGCACGCGACCACACTTGACTGATAAAAAATGGCTCAGTCCATTCCATGTGACTCCCCCTTGCACTGCACAGAGAGCGCAGAATAAAGATAGCTTGAGTGAGAGAGCAACGTCTTTTCCGTTGAGTGATATGCAACGACGACTAACAGGGGGAAGTACACGTACATTATCGGACCAGATATGAAGGCACAAGGAGAGGGATAAAACATTGTTGCAGATGATATTAAGATTTTTTATTATCGATACACTCACGAAGTTGTCACTGGATTTTTTTTTTTAAATTATTACGATTACCCCAATTATTTAATTATCATTTTATTTTTAAATATCCGTGAATTTTATAGTCTAATGATATTTATTTTCCAATTTATCATGTGACATTACACATGAATTCACTCTATTATGTATCATTAATTTTTCTATTACACAAAATTTTTTTATATTATATTCATTTCATAGTGTAACTATTATATACAACTGCAAGTACTATTTTATTTTGTATTGTTGTTTTCTTTAATGTTAAAGTATACGCTACAGGAAATTGCATGACTGCAGACGTGATATACGAAATTAATATTAACTATACTTGACTAGAACAACTGTAGAGCTTCTTCAATTGTTTGAAATTATAGCATGATTCTGTAGATGTGTGCGATTGTATATTTATTACATGCTCTAATATATAGATGAGCCTGCAGATAAAAAAAAAACATTATGAGCATTATATTTATGTTGAAATTGTGTTGATATATTTTTTATTTGAGTATTACGAGACAACGATATGTTTAATGATTTTAAATATAAATATAATTATTATTTTACTTAAATGTATATCGTGGAAGGTATTTCGGCATATATCTATATGTCATTTGATATGTATAATTTTTATTTATATATGTATATTAATATATAGGTAGATCATACACATGATGAGAGGAAAAAAAATGAATGTATAAATAAATGAAAAGAAAGGAAAGAGGAGATGGAAAAACATCTATTAGAGTGACTGTGTTTGTACATAGAACTCTAGATATGTGATTATGTGAATGCACTTGTATAGATATGTTTATATCGTGTTTATAACATTGTGTATCATTGACAACAGTTCTTGATCGAATCATCGGGGGTTATCCCCGGGATGTTTGCCGATTAAGATTATTATAAGTAGATACTAATATATTTTGTGGGGTTTCCATAAAGGTTTCATGTTGAAAATTGCGTTGTGAATAATTATTTTTGATAGTTGTATGAAAATCGAGGAAAATAATTACATGAATGAATGTATATCTATTGTGGCTTTATGAATATTTAATTTAATCAATAATAGTTATTTTTAGTATATTATTAAATGATAATTATGGTAATGGTTTTTAAAATTTTTTACTTAGGTATTTAATATTAATTTGAATTTTCCTGAGAATATATTTTGTCTATTTATTTCTTTGAGGCTCATGTATTTAATTGTTGTTAGGTAGAACACTTGTGTTTATTTACAATGTCAAATCGAAATATGAATATAAAATAATCAAGTCATAAATTGTATGCTCTGACAATTTGAGAATTAATGAAAGAATTTAAAATAACATTTATAATATAGGGAAAATATTGTTCATTTGTCGAGTTGTATTATTTTATAAATTATTTTATCCGATGTTGAATTACGAAAATTAAACGGGCATTGTGCTAATAATATTCCTCATTAAGATATTAAAATAATGCATAATGTGATTTTTCTTTTCTTTTTTTTTTAACACAAAAATTATCTATATAATAGTTATAAAAATTTAATCGTGGATTTATACAAAAATTCAAATAGTATTTTTTTAAATCATAATGCATATCAATTTAATTTTGTTTATTCGATGAAAACTACAGAGGAAATTTTTCGCTCTTATCCATTGTGTGACGTCAATGAATGAATAATAATATATACTGATTACATTTCATGTGCGATCGTGCTTGAGTTTGCAAATCAGTATAGTTGACTGTATAAACTCGAGTATCACTTCACGGATACAATTTCTCAGGGCATGTACTCAACACGGTGTAAATCCGTGCGATAACTCATTTATTGCTAGAGACGACGGGAGTTTATAACAATGAAAAATAATAAAAATAAAAATAAAAAAAAGACTGCAGACAAATAATATTATGTAGCAATTATATTGCAGAGTTCCGATACAATCTTTGTTAAATAGACAATATATAGTGCCTGAGTGCATCGACATGTTTCAGGGATTAACTTGAATTAATTGCGCAAGGATTTTATTTATTACAATTCATAGCACGAGGCGTGTCATAAAGACATTTATAGAATTTTAAAAATCCATTCTATTATCATTTAATCCATTAATCCATTTATAATTTCCAATTATTACTTCAAACATATTTAAGGCTCAATAATTTATCATCATAAAAGCCTTATGAATGAGAATATTCTAGTTTTGATTATCAAGTTTAAGTTTATATGAGGGTTGATATAATTTTTATTACTATTTATTAATTTGGTTAATTTTATTATTGAAAAAAAAAAAAAAAAAAAAAGAAAAATGTGATGGTAAATTTTTGTTTGGAAAGTTATTCACAGCACTTTTATTTTATTTACCGGAAATGAATGTTATCTTATTATTAGAGTTAATTTCATCAGGCAATCATCATTATCAGATTGTGAAGAAGACAAATAAATAATTGAAAAATAATTATTGGCAGAAAATCTAGGATTAAATAATATAAATATAAATTCATCCTCGTCCTTGATTCGGAGAGATGAATACTTCCCTACAATATTCATAAGAACAGTGTGGAAAATTCTTCAACGTCAATAAACTATTGCTGTATAATTGTATATTATGTAATCGATTGTCTCTGAGGATAATTATTGAAATTTTTATATAGTTATGTGAAGCAATGAATATTTTAAGGTCATTTCAATTCAATCTATTGATTATATCTCATCTCAAGAATTGTGTGTTCTATTTTTATTTATCGGTTTTTTTCCATCTTCACATAAAAATTAATCGCACTGATGACAACGTTTTACAATATCAACTAGGTTATGTCAAGTGTTGAAGCAGGAAAAAAAAAATAAGAATATGTCAAGAACTGCAAAGAAGATGAAGAAAACTTTGGATATTTCGTATTTTATTGATTATTAAATGTCAGTTTCTGCGTTAATTTATTAAGTATTATGCTTTTTGACGTATGCGGTTAATTATTTTAACAAGTGGCATTTATTAGGAATGCATTATAATTGAAAAAAAAGTATAGTGGTACTTACCTATCCATCTATAATATTATTATTAATCATGGTTAGGAATGACATTTTGTAGAATATTTATATTCTTATTTTGTTACTTCATGCGGAATTAAATAATTGTGAGAAACTCTATTTTTTTTTCAATTCGTCTTTTTTATTAAATACAATTTCTTTTATACTCTAATATAGTTTAGTATATACGGTCTAATATTATACAAACCCTTGGTAAGAGACAGTTATAATTGATAGAAAAAAAAAAAAAAAGAAATTTGACTTTATTATTTTATTTGAAATTAATATTGTGCTTTTTAAAATAATTTTTTTTTTATTCTTAATTTTCTTTATGAACTATCGATTAAATTTTATTCGTTTTTTCAGGTCCTTACAGTACTTAAAATTAATTTTGATTTTCGATCTTTTGATTTTTGCTTCCATACCATCCATTCCCAGTTAACCTATATTAACGCTTGAAATGCAATTTTTTTAAACTAATCTAAATTTTTAAATAGTATTATAATTTGTTTTATTTTTTTTTCCTTTATTATTATCATTTATCTGAATCAACAAATTATTGTTCAGTTGACAAATTTGGTATGTATATATATATTTTTATATTAGCAACTAATTATTAATTGCAATATATAATTGAGAACTTAATGTTATTTTGATTTACAAAAATGGAAATCACATTTATTTATCGTTGTAATTTCGATTACAGTAACGATTTTTAATCATTGTTGTATCATTATAATAAACGCAGTTAAATCCAATATTATATATAATACTCTCACTTCTATCCGTTGCATAAAATCATTTGTTTCTTCGTCGTAAATATATATATTTACAATTTTTTACTTTTTTTTTCTCTCCAGTGATTTTATATTAAGACATTACATAAAGTGTCATTATCATAACGGTCGCACATGATCATTATTTCTCAATTTTCCTTGTTCGATTATTCTCATTTATTTTTTTATTTGATACTAATTTTAATATATACACACACGCACTCACATAAAAATTTACGTATAGTTCATTCGATGACATAATAACCATATAATCACTGCGTCTCCTTCACACCTGACACTTTTATATATTCTTTTTATTTATTTGTTTATTATTATTTTTTTTCTTTTTTTTTTTCATTTTTGTATGCTACTTCCCTGTATGTATGTATGTATGTATGTATGTATGTATGTATGTATATATATATTTATCTTGGCTATATATTTGTTTATTTATCGATACAGCTTCTGGTATTATTATTTAATATTATTATCTAATTTTGATTTTTCCTCTTTTTTTATTTATATATATGTATATGTATATATATAATTATGTATTTTATAGTATAGTTTATGTATTTATATTCTACTATATATTATTTATTATCTTATTATGAATTTACTCACTTTGTTAAATTTTTTATTTTGTTGTTGACAATACAGTGAAATTATGGCATGTACAAAGTTGCACATATAACATTTTATGTATTTATACACAATTTGTATGTAGTTTCCAATATATAGGCATATGCTTGGTCAGGTCGTGTATTATAATCCAGTTTGCAATTGAAAACAATTATTATCTATCTCAATATAATTTCTTTTTGTATTTTTTTTATCATTATTCATCGTTATAAATTTTATTTATTGATTAATTTGTAATTTTTTTTCTTATTATTTTTGCAAATATTCAGAGTTTTATTTTCATGAGTTTGTCGATAAAGCTCAACCACAAAATCCTGAGTCGTTACAATGATAGGAACTTGATAACAGACCAACATTTACGTCGATAAAAAAAATAAATACTAAATTAATCTTTTTCCGATTGCAAATCGAAACTCATTTTGGGCAAATGATAAATAAATAAATGAATCAACAGCAACTGATTTAAAATTTTAGAATGCGATAAAAAAAATAATATAAGTTATAATAATAATAATAATAATAATAATAGTATTGAAAGTTGAAATTCCCTCAACCATCATCAACCCCTTAATTTCATGTTTCCATTTTTATAAATTTCGCATAAAATTTTTTTTTCCAATCTGGATTCACTTTTTTTTCCTGTAAACTCGTATCTGATTGAAAATCTCCCATCTGTTCAGATCGTGTGTATTTGACAATAGAATTACCTCGCGCTAAGCTGGTGCACGAGGAGGGGGTCAATCTTATAAAAGATTTCCAAAATATTGTGTAAATCGGGGTGCACACACGCGGATTGTAGAATTGAATTCAAACTATATGCGGCTCGTGCACGTCTGCACAGCTGAAATTTGGGGTGAAACCCGTAGAAATGAAACTCGTGCCGTTACCCCTCACATTCATTCACCCTCTTTACTTTTCACTCACTCTCTCGCTCTTCGTATATATGTCTTTATCTATCTCGTATCGTCATCATCATCGTCCCCTAAAATCCCTCGCGAGAATATTTCCAATACCATATTTGTGTGCGATAGTCTCCCTTCTATAAATAAAGGGTTGGCTATTCAGAGGGACTTGCGATTATTTTCTACCCCTTTATTTCTTGTCGTTGCTTTTCCAATTTTATGAAAAATTCAATTCACCCTTCTTCATTTTATTGTCAAACCAAAAGCCGTTACTATTTCGTAGTTGTAAAAATGTTTTTATTTTTGATCTTTTCTTGCACAAAAATCAGAAAAAATAAAAAAACATACCGAGCATAAAGGGATGGCTGCAACTAGCGCTCTTTTGACTTATTCACGGTTAATCTTTGCTATTCCTTTGTTGTCATTAATTCATATGACACATTTCACCCTTTTTGCAGTTTATAATCTCTGTCGAAGATATGAAATTTATTGAGAATAGCAAAAAAAAAGTAATGGAAAAAAATAATATTGTGAGGTCTATAAACGCACATACATATGTGTGTTTGGGCAGGGTCGGGTGACAAAATTGAGGGTACGCGTTTCATTCTTCCTGTTTGTTGTGAGACACAGGGTGATCAAGAAAGCGCTACGTTCTTTTCTACGTTGTCGTAGAAATACCAAGATCTTTTTTCTCTTTCGGTCGCGGTGATTTGAAGGAGGATGAAAATAAAAAGGAGTTTGAAGAAGTAAAAGAAGGAGTGAAGCTATAGATATGAGGGACGTAGAAAGATATATATTGCCGATATAACCGCAAAGACTTTCGCTCAATATAGATAGGCAAAAGAAAAAATTGGGAAGTAAAGTAAAGAGAACGAGAAGAGATAAAAGAGGGCGGTAAAATTATTACAGAAGAATGAAATTTCGAAGTTGGCGTGAGATGACGTGTGGAGAGCGACAACATACATACATATATACACACATGTCCATATAAATAAAAAGGGGCGAAGGAGGGAAAGAAATTGAACGACGTGATATCACTGATGTGATAGACGTATGGGAAAGAACGTAAAGAAAGTCCAGTTTTTGCCAACGGGGTTGAACGAAAATGAAGTAAGAAGGGACAAGTAAAATGTGGTGAAATAGTAAGAATGGTAAAATGGGGGTGATAGAATGGACGCGGACAAGAACGAGGATAAGAGGGAGACTTTGATAATTGCAATCCACCCAGCGCGCGCGACTTGAAGTGAAGGTTTTATCAGCGGCGAGAGGGACGAGAGGAGAGTTTAAGAATATATAGATTGGAAATCTGAGAGAGAGTATATTCAGGGTGTTTGGCTCGATATTTTCTATAGGTGCGGAAAGAAAATAGACGAGAGAATAATTTTTTTTTTTTTTTTTTTCGGTATTTCGTTAAGCTGTATATCTCATGAGAGAAATTGTCGAACGTTTGTTTCATAGATCAAATCTTTTCGGATCATCAAATTGAATTGGTTATGATTTATATTAAAAAATTGAAGGAAATCAATTATTTTTAATATTTAATACATTGATTTAATGTTTATGGTACATTTTTTTGTTATTAATGCATTTAGAAATTGAGAGTGTATTTATGTTAATTAAATAATGATAGTTGTGATAAGAATTATTGTTATCGAATGAAAAATATTTGGAAAAAAAGGAACATATTCTCGTATTTTTAAAATTTTTATTTTCTATTTCATTTTTTATTTTTTATAGTAATAATGGTGACGAAGTAAATAAGTGAGCTTTTTTCCAAACATTGAAGAGACACTCTGTCGCTTTTCCGTGCTCTTGGAAACCGCAAGATATTATTGATTTTTATACATCCCTTGCAGAATGTGGGTGGTCGGTAGTTTTGTGCGTAAGGGGGTTACGTGTATGTTATGTGGCAGTGTGTGTAAGAGAAAAGGAGGGTGGTACAAACTGAGTTGAGTGGAGTGTTGGCCTGAGAGGGTGTGTGAGATTGAGGTGAGGTGAAAGGGGGGATAAGAAATGAAAAAAAAAAAAAGGAGATCGTCATTTGCTCGTTGGTCGTTAGAGTCGCGACGAAAATCTTTTGCCCTCGGGCTCACATCTTATATTTTCTTTTTGTTCTATTTTCTTTCTCAATTCGCCTCATTTTTCTTATTTAGACTGATGAAAAAAATATATACACACATGTATACATGTATATGACTCTGTGTTGTATATATATCTGTAGTTATATGAGACGACGCTAAATCGATCGCAATGAAATTCTCCCTTGCGAATTATTAAGAACTTGAAGCTCTCTCGTTTGCACAACTTCCTTCGCCGCTTAGAGGGATTTTATTGGTTATTTTTGTGAACACGCGATTGAAGTTTTTATTTCTACAAGTATTAGACAGGAGAACGAAAAGAAAATGATGAATAAATTAAAAATAAAAATCTCGTTTGTTAAATATTTAATGTCATGATTTTTAAATGAAACGTATTTTTTTTCTTATTCTATTATGATTAATTTTACATTATAAAATAATATGATGTATCAATATACTTGTTGTTTGATGATAATGTTTCAATTTTCAATCCCCAATTTAAAAGTGAACCGCCCCTTGGGATCAATTTTCACCAGTGAAAAAAGAGCGAGACACGCGTGCGCGAAATTTGTCACTTAAAAACTGTTTGCACTACAATTTGTACACACATCTATACGTATATAACAGTAATATATGGCACGCGGTTAACTTGGGGTTGTTGATGGTGTCCCGCGTCATTGAAAAAATGAAAAAAATGAACTGACACCCTCTGACACCAGTTTAAAAACGAAAGGTCCTTGGGGTTTTGCCCTAAGGGGATGTTTTAACGTGGGCGAAACTGTTTGCGTATATAAACCCATGGAATTAAAGCCTGAAATTTCGATTGAACTTCATATGTGAAATTCAATACGTTTGTATGAAAACAAACGTTATTTATGTCCCTTAATTAGTTGTATAACGAAAAATATCGTGCGAAAAATAAAAAATGAATAAGCAAATAATGGAAATTAAATAAAATTAAAAATAAACGAAAGTAACAAAATTATATATAAAGTAATCAATTTTATTGTCAAATTATAATAATAAAAATAATAAAAAAATTATTAGATTTCATTTTCGCGATGTGTTTCTTTTTACATAAAATAAAATTAATAAATTATTTTTTAAATAACTTTTTGACTACAATGTTGGACTAGCTTAATTAAAAATTGTTAAATTCACATTTGTATAAACAATGACTAGTTGTACATGAGTATTTCCATTAAATTATTAAATGGTTTTACATTTGTTAAAATTTCTTTTGTTAATTTTTTTTTTTTGCTTTGTATAACTTTGTAATTTTGCACATAATTGTAAAATCGCATTTGTCACTAGATGACAAATAATAAAAATAATAATACGTGCTTCACACTTATACAAGACTTAATGTATAATTATAATACAAATTCGAGCTCCGTTTTGTCGTGCGTGACGACATGTATATAACGATCATATAACACCCCTAAAATTAACCCTTACAATTTATTTAATCACTTAATTATATATTATTCAATCAATAAATAGTAATACCACTGATTATTGTAAATTAGTGCTCTTAATCTCTCTTTGATTTATAATGGGGTAAAATTTGATTTTGCGCTCAATTTATTTGTTTACGAAGGCAATACAAGCGTCAGGTATTTTTTTTTTATTATAAATGTACGTGATTTTTTTGTCATGCGCTAAAAATCACTCTACGAAAATTAATCAAGTCTATACTAAATTATATTGATTGAAATTTTGCTCCTTTTTTTTGTCATTTATTTTTTTATTTTTTATGCATCATCTGTGATTTATCGTCCAGTATATATTTGAAATAAAAATCTGTCGGAGGGTGATGATGACCAAGCGCATGAAAAAAAAATGGACACTGACATTACAGTGTATACACGTTTGCATTCATATACTATTATTTAACCACGACAATATCGGTATAACAATTAAAATACATACATATACACACATGTGTATTATACACGATTCTTTCAATATTATTCATTTTTTTTTCTCTTTCTATTATTCCCCAAAACTAGAAACCATTAAACGCGAACAAAAGATTTTGTTTCGATCGTTTCGCCTCACGACGCAATTAAAAACGGTTATGGCCATTTGCATCCAACGCGTTTTGCATGTCATTGTGTCTTATAACTGTATGGCAATACATAACAAAGACGCACAGAGCGAACTTTTACATTCTGTGCATTTTTCCCTAAAAATCCCCCTCTCTTGAGTACATATACCCAAGGTCACGGAAGCTGACCTCTTGCCGATCTCTCTTGCCCAGTCTCTCGCCTGCGATGGAAAAAAAATGGGGGGTGGCCAGATGCAGATATTTTTCCTATACGCCCCACAATGCTTCCTGAAAAATCCATTTCGATTTCTCCCCGTGCCCTTCCATCATTCTCTTTCACCCCTCTTTTTTTTTCTCATCATTCTCGCTCTATCAGTCGAAATATAATTTTTTTTTCTCGCACTAACTTTTTCTGAATTTTCGTTCTCTACAACTATATTCGTATCCATATATAATATATATAAGAGTGTATTTCTTTTACTCTCGTTTTCATTCAATAGACGCGTAATGGCCGATAACTTCCTCCCCTAAAATATGTTAATGCATGCGCGCGCGCATACTAATTCATTCGAATTTTTGGAAATTCTTGGGGTGCATACAACACGATGATTCACGCTCGGCTCGTGTTTCTATAATGTTAATACAGGAGATGATGATCATGATAATGATGGCGATATGGATTGTCTGTAAATGCGACAAAGAGAAAAATCGAATAAACAGATGGAAAAAAATATATCTATATCTACATGTATATGTATGTAGAATGTGGGAGCTAAATTTTTATGGGCTTCTAGACAATAGGCCCAGTTACGTTTCACCCTTGGGAAATAGACTGCACTCTTATATTTTTTGTTTTTCTTTTATCTATCTTCTAAAATATGCATCATTGTATGATATATATGCATACACGATCGGGGATATAAATATATTTTTTTATATTTGACATGAATGTTAAAAAACGGCAGTGAAATAAAAGTTTTGAATGACTAAACAATGCGTTACGTGAAAAACAAATATATAGTTATGATGGAGGTGGGTGGTTGTGGGTTTGGGTTAGAGGAATAAAAAATAAATAAATAAAATAAAATAAAAATACTCATATTTGCGTGACTAGGTTTATCCGAGCGTGACCAATGAGGGATTGTGGACTATCGAAAAATATTGAGAAAAAAAAATTTGTATTAAAAAAAATGTATATATACAATATATATATATATATATATATAATAGGGGACAATTTTAATACATTTATAAATGCTCTGTCCTTTACTTATTTCTGTTTCGCTAATAGTCGTCATTTTGTTTAGTAGTGAATACCTGATATTTTTGCGTGGTATGAGAGTAAGGGGGTGAAGTGCGTGGACGTGTACACCGGGCGGAAGCATGTCGTGCCAGTGTCCCTCTCATTCCCAACTCTCCCCCACTTTAATTCTTTATATGTCTGTTTTCCTCAAACTCAGGTCTCGTCTCCGTGGGACTGACCGGTGCACCCTCAATTTATATATACGCGGTTTATAGTTGCGCGCGCGACATGACGTTTTGTTGGGTTAGTCTAGGCCGGCTGCGTTTTTCAACTATATAACTGACGAGACGGACACGATGTTGGTCATTGCAAGCACAGCTGTCTAATTTCCAATGACCTTGCTCGAAATGTTTACTCAAGCGATCCTGCAAACAAATTGACGTGCGCGGCCGATCGCTGTTTTTTTTTCTTTTTTTTTTTTTTGAAATATTTTATCGAAAATATTTCTCATGATGAATTTAATTATTTAGATTTATTCTATCTTTGTGTTGTTAATTGTTATAATTGAGAAGGAAAAAAATTAGAATATTTTATAAAAGATTTTTTTTTCTTCTAGAGGTTTCAGACACATTTTTTTGATTTTCTGTTTTCCCAGAGATGCAAGGCACAGTGCATAAACAGTTATTATTTATTTATTTTTTTGTTCCATTTTAAGATATTGTAAATAACAATGTAATTTTTTTTTCACGCGTATTTGAATTTTCTTACTGTATAAGACTAGACTTGACAGTATGCTTGACTAGATTTTTTTTATCTTTTTCTATAAATTTAATTCCTGAATTTTAGAGATTTGTTCAAAATGATGCTCAGCCTATTTTTTTATACACATAATTTGATTATATATTGGCTCTTTTTTTATTCTATGCTCTTGTTCGAATCTCGTTTTTTTTTTCTACATTTAACATATTTAAAAATTTTATTATAATGCGTTGGCTGTGTAGATACGATTGTACTTCTTGTTACGGGTTATACTGTCTTTACCCTGAGTTTAGTTTTATTTTGTTTATCGTTATAGTATCAATCACTTATTTTTCACGTATGTCATACATATCATCGTCAGCAATTGTTAATTAAAAACAATGAAACTAAACGTATTATTCTCGGCTATCTGCGAGAAATTTAAATAAAAAAAAATCTTTGTTTAATATCATTATCGTTAAATTATTTATCAATAGTGCTGAACACAATTCCTGACACAGTCTGCATTCAAAATAGGAACTTTGTCGATCACCTAATCAATATTCAGATAGTTACTAATTAATATTTACAATATAACATCGCGTTTAGAATATACTTATAACAATGAGGCTTTTAAATGCATGACTAAAATGTCTAAGAATTTATTTAGCACTATTTTCACGATAAAAAATATTTATCATAATAAATTCGATGATAAAAATTATTTATCAAGTAAAAAAAAAAGAGACGTACAGATCAACAAATGATCAAGTTAAACGAATCCCAGCAGTGAATATAAAAATTTTATATTTCTTAAAAAAATATTTTTTATCTTGATCTTTGGTCGTTATTATATCCTGTATATGCGTATGTGGCGAGGGAATGGTAATTGATTAAAAATAAAGAAGTGAATTTAGGCAGGACTGAGAGTAAAGGAAGCTGAAAGTACACTAGTGACACGTGTACGTACTGGGAGATAGACTAGAGCGGGCGCAAAACGTCTTTCCGGTCCGTATTCATCACCACTGACACCACAATCCTGTTCTTCAATAATAAATGGTTGCATCACAGTGGCATCTGGATTAGAATTCATGTCTTGAGGCATTGCATAGCTTGCAGGTACTTTGTGCTTGTTCGCTACATCCCGTAAAGTTTTACTAAGTTCATCGATAACGCAATCCGTCGGATCGCCAAGAGTTTTATGATCTTTTTTTACATGCTTTTTTATTCTATTTAAATTGGCAGTAGCAAAACTACATTGAGCACATTTATAGGCGCCTTGTGGTGTTACTTGAACAGCTGCAGGTTCATCACGTTTATTTTTGTTGTTGTCTAAATTTGCTTGAATTGGCGAACTTATTTGATGACGTTCATCCTTACTTTCGGATTCTTTTTGTTCGAATATCTCGACTCTCTCTTGATTCCCTTCTAATGGTGGATTGATCACAGACGATTGAAATTGAGAAAGCATACCCGAGAACTGATGACGTGACAATAGATGATGATGTAGCAGTTCTGGTTGTGGGAACGTTTGCGAACAGATGGGACACTGTAAGGTATTCTCTACGTTCAGATTCTCCGGATTATTTGTGTGCGATCTTTCGTGCAAGAATAAAAATGGCAATACTGTTGTGGTAAAGTTACAATAAGAACATCGATAATTTTTTGCTTGTTGATCTTCCGTTCCACCAAAGAGGGTTGTCAATACCTGATTTCCAAGACCTGGATATTCATTAGTTTTAGGTGGATGTTGAGGTGCTTCAAAACCATTTGGAATTTTTAAATTTGGATTTTGTTGACTTGTACGACTGGAAGAACTGCTAGATCGACTTTTTGGTGTGTTTTGATATTGTTGCTCTAATTCACGCCATTTTTCAACTCCTGCCTCTGCATGATCACCAAATAAATGTGCTTTCAACCATTTTATACTCCGAAATCTTCGAGTACACATAGGACAAACTTCGGTAAAATGGGTAAAGTAACGATGACTCAAATCGCCCAATTGTTCTGATTTCAATGCAGTATCATCCGGATTAGATGAATCGAAGCCGCTTTCAGGTTTACTGGCCGGTGCTGTTCCTTCATCAATAATTCCATGTGTATTATGTTTGTGAACTCGCAGAAAATATTTACTGCATAGTTCTTTGTTACAAATGTTACATATAACTCCACCAATTTGTGAACCATTCTCTATTTCAATTCCATGCATTCTTTGCATGTGAGTTTTCATAAAATATTTGTTACAAAGCTCTTTATTGCATATTTCGCAGTAACTTGATGTAGGTGTGATTGAAGCAATTTTTTTATCAGTTGGTGGCGGGATGGGTGGCGCAGGTGGTGGTGCGGCAGGAGGTGTAGCGACTTGGAAAATTTTTGGCGGATTATTTAACGCAGGAGCGGTTTGTTGATGTTCTTCCGCAATATGTTGTCTCAGTGCATCTTGGCTTCGATAGTATTTTTCACACAGAGTACAAAATGTTGATTGAGCAGTGTTCAAGGGATATTCTACAAGTTGAGAGGGTGATGTGACTTCTTCTGTAATATTTGTTCCGTGTTCTAAACTCATGTGTGTCTTGAGAGCCAATTTATTTTCGCATTCACGTCCACAAATTCCACAAATTGAAATTTTACTGGAGTCTAAACCATTCAGTTGTAGAATCATTGTTTGTAATTTTTGAAGGTCCTCAGAAATTGAATCTGTACGCTCTTCATCGATATCTTGTATTGGGGATTTTAAATCTTCACTCTCATGCATTTTTGCTCTGTGTGCTTCATAAAGTTCTATTGTTTGAAATTTGAGACTACAGGGTTTACACTCAAACTCCTCATAATTGTCATTAGATTCTGAACTAGGTGTATTTTCTGTAACTATCAAATTCAATGGGCTTGTTTGGATTTGGTGCCATGTAGTACCAGTTCCTGAATTGTTTGGTGATTTTTCACCGTCTTGAATGATAATCCCGTGGCGCTTCAATTTGTGAGTTCGTAAAAAATATTTATTGCAATATTCCTTGCAACAAATTTCACAAAAAGCATCTGGATTTATCACGCCGAGTCTACGTAATCCGTCATGATTGAAACCAAATTCACGAGCTTGCTGACTAGATTGCGGCGAAAGATGTCTTGGTGCTGGCATAAATTTAGTGTCCTCCTGTTCAATTCCATAATCATGCTTGAATAAAGACTCCATAGTGCTGGGACTGCTTCGCGATACTTCTCTTTCATCATCGCCAAGAACTGTCGCCGGTAATGATTGTGAGTCTGCTTGATCAGATAATTCAACATGAATCTTTTGTTTGTGTTTATGGAGCAAGTCATCATTCTTGAAACGTTTTTGGCAAATGTCACAAGGAACAGTTGGAGTTTGTGGACCTGGGGTCGGTGTGGGTATTTCGAGGTTTGATTGCTGTTGCGTTTGCTGTTCTACAATGATATTACCAGATGGAAAAGGTATATTTGAAAAATTCGATCCATTGTAGTCACTCGTACCACTCAACGTTATCGGTGTATCGACATAAATACCGTGTTTATTGGCTTTGTGCGTTTTAAGGAAATACTTATTACAAAATTCTTTGTTACAGAGATCGCAGTAAGCATCAGGATTAAATATCCGAATGGGTGCTGGACCAACGGGTACCCGTGCAAGTGGATTAGAGTCACCGATTGAGAATGCTGGTAGTGGAAGGTATTGGGCAAGAGCTCCAGGAAATGGAATACTGGGTAAGTGTTTAGTTAATGATGTTACGGCATGTTGATTTGACCATTCAGATTCTTGAGATTGCAATTGAACTTGCCCATGACTGGATAACCACGAGGTCGCGAAATTTTTAATTCCAAGACCCGAAAGATTTACCGGATTTTCAGGTTCTTCTTGTTGTTCAAGTTTCACACGTACTTGAGCATGCGATATTGGACTAAAATTTATCGATTGATTATTCGCGCCATGCTCCTGCTCTAAATGAAGCGCCAATATATTTTTATCGTCATACAAACGGTCACAAAATTGACAGCGAAATTCCGTGTTTAAATTTTCGTCTCTCGTCGACTCTCCTGAATCTCGTAGTAACGTCTTACCTTTCTCCTTCATGTCATCTTCCAATCTCGCGACGTTATCATTCGTCTCAACTCTGTCTCGTGCTTCGTCATCCTCTTCGTTGTCCTCATCGGATTCACCTCGTTCGTCTTCGGTCATCAATGACGCTGGAAAACGCACTGGTGTTGTTTGTTTGCGACGCTTTTTTGGACTACTGACGTCAGCATCATCACGATTTCGTTTTCGTATATCTTGACGTTCATCGCCACCACTTGAACATTCGCTGTCTAATTCGTTTAACGGTGACACCAACATTGTCTCGTGGGCCACTGTTGATGCCATAGTTTTATTCTTTTAATTATATGATGGCGCCGCTGATTTTGGTGTGGCACCACCTTCACTTCAATATTGTGCTTGCTGTGAACAAGACACAAGACAAAATGATTAATTGAAAATAATTGATTAAAATTATCTGGAATTACTGAAAGTTTGATAAATTGTTTTACTCGCAATGAATTTGTGCTCGTGAGTATTTCTGTATTATTATATTATTTTAATGAATTTAGATGAAATGAGGTTTCATAGAATCGGTCAAGATGAGGGTTATTGGTACATATAGGAAGAACTCTGAAACTAATGCACATGACGACATTAATTTGAAATGTTATAATGATTTTGCTTGATGGAAAAATTGACGCTTCTTATGTGAGGATAACTAACGTGTATTCTTTGCCAAGCAATGGCTTGTATATACTGGAATGAAAGAAAGTACAGAGGGGTATGATTGAGAGAAATATGTAGGGGTTTTTGGTAAGAATGAAGAAAAGAAAAACGAAAGTTGTCAGGACATAGTTCGAATGCGAGACACCCTCTGTCGTTTTTCGATGGACATGCGGTCGAGAAACTGGGGGCGGAGAATGGTGGTAAAGAGTACAGCGGGGGGATACACATGACTCATGTATACGCCCTCGCTTTTGGGGATAAATTCGGGAAACTCGTGGATTGTATTCACGCGTTTAGGAAATGCTTTCCAAAAACCGGACCTATTTCATTCCCATCATCACATTGTCTGGCTTATAAATTAAATTCTAATCGATTTTTCCAAATGCCAAATGTTATTTCATTTTTAATTCCCAGATGTATTATATAACGATCAATTTATATAATTTCAATTTGAAAAAAAAAAAATTTTTTTTTCTCTATAATTTTTTTAAAATAACTGTCATATCATTTTTTTTAATTGAAAAAAATTTCATTTCATCATTCTTATGATTACAATTATCTCAACGTATCTCAACGAATTTGTTGAACATTATTTTGACAACTGCGAGATAATTGAAACGAAATGTATTTCCTTGTTATTAACTCGATATAAAATGAAAATACGAATATACACTGTCACTTCCCCGGCACGTGGGAAAGGATGAATGAAGGACATATAGATATGTACAGACATACGGGTGTACTTGATAACACCCCTACAATATTAAGCACCCCGCTATGTCACCGCAATTAGATGATATGTTTTACCTATCGTCTTTGCTTCATAACGCCACATGAAAACGTTGACAAATATATCTCGAGTGGTTACGATACTTTTTTCTCTTAATAATCAATGTTGTTAGACTATTATTCGTTATTGTTGAATTTTGTTGTGAATTAGTTTCAATTAGAATTGATTAATTGATTAAATTAAGAATTGTCGCCTGGTGAATTAGATAGTTCAAAAAAAATAAACAAATTTAGAAAATTAACGTCATCATTTTGTTAATGGGCTTTATATATTTTTTATTTTTTATTTTTATCTAATTATTCTTACCGCAGTTTTCGATTCGTCAAATTTGATTTTATTATCATATAAAATTATTCACGTCATCACTTCAACTATTTAAAATTCCATATTTGATAAACTTTTGTACGAAATCATTTTTATTGTAAAACTTTTATTTCACCATGGTGTTTCGTTAATATTTATAGAGAAAATGAAAAAAAATACATAAAAAAAAACTTCACACACACATTTGAGAACTGATATCAACACATTGCAAAAATTTTGACACCGGACCTTCTGTTAGGTCGGTGCTGACGCGGAAGACGTCGACGAGGAACTCCGCCGGGTAATCGTACAAGGGCGTTATTGGCACGTGGCACAATTTTCGAGAGGGGGATGGCCAACGAAGTGAGAGGAAAAAAATGAGCGGAGAAGGGATAGTGTCGGGGTTTTGTTCATGGATTCTGATTGGTAGGCAATATACACTTGGAATTCTAAGAGGATAATAATAAAACTTGCTTTTCTAATTCAAAAAAAAATTTACACGTTATTATTTAATATTATTATTGTCCAATGTTTTTCTTTGTTTCAATTCTAGGAATGAATTTTCAAATACAGGATAAATAAAATGATAAAATCTTGATGAAAACTAAAAGTAAACGTGAATGATCTTTTATAAATTTGGGTATTGTATACAAGAGGGTGACTGGGACAATGTGAATGTGTTCTCTAGACTCACGGGTGAGAATACGAAAATTAGGGTCGTGACAAGGTGAGAGGTTGACGGGCCGCGCGTGCTACTGATCTCTTTTCTTCACATTTTTTTTTCTATTATTTTCGCTACCTTTTTTTTTCGGTTTAAGTAGTCAGTTCTTCTTGCTCCCTTCGACCGCGCAAGTAGCACAGGTCTCTTAGTCTTCCCTGTTCAATTCTTTTCTACAACTCAACATAACACTGTATGCGGATACTATTTGTGTGTTTATAATATTAGCAGCGCCTCATAGTCCCTGATGCTGATCTGTCACACTTCTTTTAGTCCCAATTGTTGCGACAATCGAACTCGAGTGCTGTTTTTCTCTTCCCCACTATAATAATTATTAGATTTTTCTTTTGATACAAATATTCCCCAAAATCAGACTACTACAAATTACTTGACAGTTCAAAAAAAAAAAAAAAAAAAAAAAAAAATTTTCTCCTTAGTTTACAAATAAAAATTATTTATTTCAATAGAACTTGAAATTTTAATATATAATAATAAACATTGTAATAATTGCCGTGACATCCGGTTAAATAAAAATTACAACGGGCATCAAATGAAATTCCGAGTATTTCGCGCAATCGTGAGTATAGGATTAGGCGAGGGTTAGGTAATATAAGGGTTGGGAAAGGTGCGGTGACAAATGCATATGGCTTTCACTTTCACTTTCTTTCATATGTCGTAGTGTCATACATTGCCACAAACCCCATTGGCTCTATGCCAATGTGTCTGTTTGTACATGTGTATACATTTGGGTCGTTGTCGTTTGACAGATTTTTCAGAAATAAAAAAATACTCGTAAATATGCCCGTATGTTCAATTCCAGAATTGTGGAAGGATCTGTCGCGTATTGCGCGTGTTGCTGAGGGTTCGAGGTATGTATATATTAGTACATATATATATGTATATATATATATGCGCTCGCGCTTGATTGGTTGAAATAAAATTGACGAGGGTTGAATGGGGTGGGGTTGTCACCATCACGAGAACGGATGAGGAATAAAAAGAGGGGGTGACATTGCAAAGCACGAAAGGGTAATTTGAAAAAAAAAATACATATGTATATGTACTTGTACATATTATGTGCTGGTAAAAATTTGTACATCATATGGATGGCTCTAGTAGAAAAACCTATTCCTTTTTCACTAGAGCCAGCCATATGATGAAAAACTTATTCCTTTTTCACTAGAGGTAGTGATATATTGGTTAAAAGTGAAGAAGAAGGCAGAGTATATAATTGTGACCTTAATAAACAAACAAATGAACGTTGAAATTTATTTAATATAATCATTTTTTAAACATCATTTGAATATAGTATTTTAGTATGAATGATTTAATTTATTTACAAACTATGGTGCGATATATTTTATAAAAAGATTCAAGTTTGTTAATTGAAGCTCTTCCTCTTTTTTTTTTAACATTTTAACCGTTCATATAAATACATACACACTGCAGACAAAATAAAACTGAATTGAGACTATTTAAATATTCATTTGATATGATATCCAATTTCGGGGTATATATGAAATAAGTTTTCATATTTTTTGTTAAGGGACATTTTATTTAGCATGCAAAAATTCAGCAGACCCCTGAAATAATTGGCCTTTTTGGTCACCGATCAAAAGTTCGAAGAAAGTTTGTAGTATATAATTTAAAAACACATGGCATTTAGTGACAATGTTTTTACCAACTTATTTTCACCAACTTTGTATTCAGACAATTGTTCATTTTATCATGGTAATCATGCTCAATTATACGTATATCCACTTGATTTACAATTTTTGTAACAAAAATGATGATTACTGAAAGGTATCTATAATGATTTCAGTATTACATTAAACTCAAATCCATTATTATATTTTTTTTTATTTTACTCATTCAATCCAAATGAATGTTTCACTATTTTTCTGTTAACTATGACCGTTTTACTGCTTTGATATCAACGTCTATCAGTGGCCTTAAATTATTATTATTATTATTATTATTCTTTTCCGTTTCTTTCTTTTTTATTTTTTCAATTGATTTTATCGATGGAACAAGCACGACAGCCACACACGGTTGCAATCAATGATTCTTTATACAATGACTGACGTCTCGATACACATACTCATGAAATGTCGCTGATAATTCTGACGTTTATCATGGCCTTGTATTACTGAAAAATATTTTTTTTATATCTCTATTTAATTACGATGAATCATATTCATCAACATTTGGCAAACTACATTCAGTTCACATTATATTTATATGCAAAATTATTCATTGATATATAGTGGTTATATTTTTTTTTTTTTTTTTCAATGGGAAAAATAGTAAAATTATTTTTTACTTTATTTCTTTATGTTATCGGAGAATTTATATGAGATGAATTTTTGTTGACGTACTTATCGGATTAATTTCTTCATTGTGTATATTTTCTTAATGATATACGATTCTCTATATGTTGGGTATAAGATTCGATTAATAACAGGACACAGAGACATATTATACGTATTATTGAAGTAGCTGTTGAGACGAATAATGAAAAGAAAAAAAATATAAATAAAAAAGTTATATTCAATTAATGTAGAAAATGAATTAAATTAAATTGAGAAATAATATGGTTTTAATTGACGATAAAAGGACAATAAATGTAATTATATATATGAGGGTGATGTTGATCTATATTGAATAAATTTGTGTAAAGATTTGTCAGCAATTATTTCATACAAGATCAAATGTCATGATTTGACAGTTGTCGACACTTGAATTTAAGAGATATTATCAGGTTGAATCCTGAAGTACTGCGACCACCATCGGTGTGGATTGTAGCATATTGTCACGCAACATTTCCACACGCCATAACAACATATCACGCTAATGAACAACAGATCTTGCCGTTAGTTAACTTGTTGGTTCTTGTATATTCTCTCCCGATAATATTTTACGAAATTTCAATCTGATAAAATTATTTCAAATAATATATTCTTTTATTTTCATATAAAATAAGTTGTTAATTGTGTCTCAAAAAACGCTACAAATTAATTCCAACACCTAACACATGAATATATTTTTTTTTTCTACTCCTCAATATTTTTCAACAATTATTTATGTTATTATATAAATATAATAATTATTATATAGATGAAATAATGATTTGGAATCGTTGAATAAAATTATTTAGAATAAAACAAAATAATTTGCAGATAATTGGGAACTTTTTTTTTCTTCACAAATATCTCTTTGGCTTTAACAATTTTAATATTAAACGTTTCGGACCTCTCGATCTCAAGGAGCAAACGAGATGGTTCATGGATTCTTCACTATGTAGAAGTATATATACATATACATGTATATGTTATAGGTTGGGGAAATAGCATAGACGAAACGTTTCCTCTTGGAGATTGGGGAATTGCTGGATCCCCCGCGCTAACTTTTTCCTTATGTGTGTGAGATTTCAGTCGAGGCCTATTGATCCACCCTGAACGTACATAGTTCGGTGTCCGGCACACGCGCATAAGTCTTTCCCATAAACAAGACAAATATCATCGCTCACGCAGTTATATATGTGTATATATATTAAAAATCTGTCTCTGTTGCTCTCGCGCTTTCAAACGTTACGAATAACGCGACGCCACTTTAACTCGCTAAATTTTATTTATTTATATTATTGTATTTTTCTTTTTTCAATTTCATAGGTTGATGTAACGTTTGAACATTTTATATTGGCATATTGGTTTTTATTTTGGAATTATTTAATTTTCCAGAAATTAAATTGGGGAATTTTTATTCTTTTTCATTAATTTTTTTATTTACCATTTACATCTAATTTATGTAGACGAAAACTTTTGACGTATCGAGAAATGTTTTGCTCTGTTTTATTTTCTATAAATGGGATGAAGTAATTGAGAAGATAAATTAGCTTAAATGTCTTACTATATACAAATACGGAAGACGAAGAATAAAATGATAGAGAAATGAAAAATGAATTGGAGTCCATCAAGCCACGCCCTCTTAAACGCATTTTCCAAAGGGAAAAAATTTTTTTTTTTATATTTTTTCGCGAGTAAAAGTATATATATAATCTTGCAATTATTTATCGTTGATAATTGTAAGCATTTTTGAAAATTTAGTTGATTGAATAAAATTTATATAAAAGATAAATTGAAAATTGTCGTAATAATGATTTAATACAGGTAAAAAAAATTTTGTCAATTCAAAATTAGTCAAGTTAAAATTATCTTTGATTGAATGAAAAATTATGTCAATTCAATCGCCGACTATTTTATCATGAAATTGTGTTTCATAAGAAGAGGTTATGTCCCTGTCTTTTTGTGTATACAATGAGTGTAATTCATACCGAGGAAAATTTGCATAGTAGGGAGGGTTAATAGTGTAACAGAACAACAAAGATGGAATATATTGAAGCCGCGTGATATGCGCAATGGCGTGCTCTAAACACAGATCAACCACGTGTTTTCACATGCAAACGAGCTCCAACTGACGGAATTTCTTCGTTGCTTTTAGTCGTATTTCAACAAGCATACGCGTGGGATCTTTATTTTTATTTTTTGTAATAATTCTCGAACGTTCACACTAAATTTCATTTTATTTCTCTCAATTTTTATCTTTCATTATTTCAACATTTGTATATCCATTTGTCCTTGATACATTTTTTTTTTTTTTTTTTTTTTCGAATTAATTTGAGATTATATAGAGTGTCTCGCGTAGTCACGTATTTTAATCAATTGCAATACGCATAAATATTTGTTTGGCAAACATCTGATGATCGAATAATTTCACAGATATCAGAATTATTATTTATATCTACTTTTATACTCAAGTGAGACATTTTTATTTCATATTTCAAAAATTAGTTTATTAATATTCCTCAATACTGGATATCACTTTCATTTTTTTCACCTTCACAAAATTCATTTAATCGTTATATCAATTCACTTGAAAACATTTTGTTATTTCGTGTGGTTTTTTAATTTTAAATTATTCAATGAAAGCCATGCTTGCTACACGTGGAATTCTATAAACACATTATTCAATCTTCATAGTATAGTATTTTATGAGATGTATAAAATTTATTGGAAAAAGTTTAATCGGTAATATAAGAAATTTATCTGTGTTGGGATTTTATTCATTTGTCCCACACATCGTTACACAAATAATGAATCAATCTCAAATAATATATCTGAGTGATAACGCGCGGTTGAAAATGATTCATGCAATTTAATCGCACTAACGTTAACTTGTCAAGGAAAAAAAAATTCAATATATAAAAATATAAATTCATGCACATATTAAAAAAATATACATGAAATAAAATTAAACACAAACATGAAATATCACTTATTG